>JAQBSW010000291.1:187500-229928 GCA_029291075.1 Eudiplozoon nipponicum
TTAAAATCTGGTGCTCTAATCAGGTCCACGTGCTTGATATGAACACCAGTCCCATTTTATATAAATTAATCAGTATAAACTAATTCATTGGATAAAACTTTTACATATTCCCGTGATGCTACATGAGCGAACTTGTTACTAGATTGGTAACGTTTAGTCCACTGTATAAAAATATGTCAATCCCACGCAGATAAATATATTTGTATATTATGATCAGTGAATGATATGAAGCCAGAGTAAAGAAATGATTATTAACATCAGCTCCGCGACATACGAATATGCTTCCGTAATCTGTATAATTGTATTTGATTATAACTTAGTAGAAAGTGAACAAGTCATTATTCAATTACAGTATTTAAGTTCAGAAAAACACTCAAGAATAAACACAGTGGGTTGATTTACATCTGTTTCACATTAATTTGCGCTATGGGTTTTCGGTACCCATCAGTAAATGGAGTTGATTAAACGATTTTAAACAAATTATGTTTATCACCAATCTTCATATGACATTATCTAGTGTGTGTTTGATTTTCATGTCTCCCTATTATAAAATTTGAGGACATCTTCAAATACGTTATTTAGATTAGTGAGTATAAAACAAATGGTCTAGCACATTTGAAGGATAAATTAAAATTACGCCACTAACTTTACTTAATTTGTAGTACACGCATACAAAACACGAACTTATCTATTTAAATGATAGTTAGTTATTACGAGGCTGAAGTTAGCTTCATTACTGCAGGTTTACACATTCGTATAGAAGATTGTACCGTCCAATTGTTTCACATTCTTCACCTAAATATATAGGGAGTATGGGACATAATACCGGCTTCTAGTTATGGCTCGCAAGTAAGCAGGAGGCAATGTGCACGGGTTTCTTCTTAACGTTCATGTTGACTCTAGTTCACCTTCTCGGTCATATTTGAACTATTATTTTACTACCGACTCGGAAACCATAGTGTTAGTACCATATATCTTTTTGGTACTATAATGTTGGTATCGGTTACTGACACAGTAGTCATAGTGCTGGTATCCTTTACAGACTCGGTATATATATTATATAGTGTGAGTTAGTGTTGGAGTTGCATTTTCGAGACTTTATTTGATGTTAGCTACTCTACTGCAGGCTTAAACATTCGTCTAGGAGATTGTATCGTCCTATTATCCTACATTCCTCCCCCAAACATATAGTGGTTAAAGGGCGTAATACCGGCTCCTACTGATGAGTCGCCAGTAAGCACGAAACGAATGTGCATGAGATTATACTTTCCGTTCAAGCTGCCTTTGGTTTATCCTTCTGGTCACAACTGAACTAATTTGTTACCAGGTTCGCAACATCTAATACATACTTGCAGCAAGCAGTATTTGACTGTTTTTTACTAAATGTTGTTGTACCTTGCGCATTTCTGCTGTTTCTTGCTTTTTCCCGCATTTGCTTGTGCGGGACAATTCATAGCACTAGCAGCTCATGAGAGGCTTCATAGTGAGGAGACAAACGAGAACCCTTCAATCAATGCCAAACACCAACTCTGAACCTAGAAATATGAAGGATTCAAGATTTTACCGACCTACGTGTGCTATCAATTGCCCCGTACAAGCAAAATGCGTAAAAACACCAAGTAATTAGTTACTAGTTGTGCAACGCCTAATATCCAATTGCATATGAATTAGTTCGCAGCAACGAACAATATCTAACATATATATTGCCCATTCAAATCAAGTTTGCGAGCTTCTAGTGAACACCAATCCCATTTTATTTCAAGGAAGTTTATAATTTTTGGAAAATAAATGAGTTTTATCACCACATGCACAATAAGTAGTAGCTTGGAAGGTCGAAACACGTCAGCACATTGACTGTCGATAGTTTTGCTATGTTTTACGACGAATGGTTAAATACGTTGAGATTGGTGTTTACTTCAAGCTTGCAAACTTGATTTTAACTATAGGTACCACCACCCGCGCAATCTTTGATTGTTTAATTGTATTTCCTGTATATATTGCTTGATGTAATTAGACAAAGTTAATTCAGTTTCTACACTATACAATACTTAGTTTATACTGACAAATGTAAGTAATTAATGGGTCAGGTGTTTATATCAAGACCGCAACCTTGATTATAATAATTGTTATCACCGCCCGCGCAACCAATGTTCGTTTAATTATATAAATGTTCATTTCAATGCCACATCCCCATCTAGTGTCTGTGCAGTAATGTCAGATTGTGGATGGTTATTTGGAACTTCGGATCTAAATGGATGCCGTATGAACTCTTCCTAAAGGAAAAATAGACTAACCAGGTTACGTTAGTTAGTATATAACTAAAAATTGTGTGCAGTGTAGTGTGCGGCAGGATAGCTCAGTGATTAGAGCACCAGGTTCCGAAGCAGACGTGCCCAGGTTCGAGTCCTGTCCGCGGAAAATTCTGGCCAGTACTTGATGAGTTCCCAATAAGGACGAAACCGGTCTACTGGATGAATTGCCTTTTCTACACTATACAATTCTTAGTTTATACTGACATATGTAAGTAATTAATGGGTCAGGTGTTTATATCAAGACCGCAACCTTGATTATAATAATTGTTATCACCACCTGCGCAACCAATGTTCGTTTAATGATATAAATGTTCATTTCAATACCACTTCCCCATGTAGTGTGGTGTCTGTTCAGTAATGACACATTGGTGGATGGTTAGTTGGAACTTTGGGTCTAAATAGATGCCATATGAGCTCCACCTAAAGGAAAAAGACTAACCGAGTTACATTAGTTAGTATATAACTGAAAATTGTGTGTAATGTAGTGTGCGGCAGGATAGCTCAGTAGTTAGAGCACCAGATTCCGGAGCAGACTGGCCCAGAATCGAGCCCTATCCGCGGCAAATTCTGCACAGTACGTGGTGAGTTTCCAATAAGTACGAAACTGGTCTGTTAGACGAATTTGCTCTTCCACATTCTACACTACTTAGCTGACAATGAAAAATGTATGGGTTACGTGTTAATATTAAAATCGCAACCTTGATTAATGTAAGTTTTGTCAACGCCCGCGCAACCAATGTTCGTTTAATTGTATTTCTATTCTATTAACATATCAATTTTAATCCTTTTCGAAATAGGGTTTTCCAAACTTGAGAATCTACATATAATTCACACATTATAATAAGTAGTCTTTGATTGGAACATTAATAGGCAATCGATTGGCGACCTCGGTTTGCGGAACTGAAAATGTTTTGTAATGGATGGAATTTTTTAAAAAATAATAACGAAAAATAATAACTGTATGAATTATGAATCCAGAGAATGCTAACTTAACAGCTTGCGTGGCAGGATAAACCAATTACCGGCTAGCTTATCATTTCATAAGTCCTATCTCATATATATATATATATATATATATATATATATATATATATATACATATATATATATATCAATGATTCACAGAAATCGAGAATTTTTTTGTGAAAACAGACGCAGCTAATTAAATAAGACACATCAGTAAATGACAATATTCATGCACTGTCCTGAACAACTATTGCTTTACCGGCGAGAAATAATTATGAATAAGATATCAGGTTTCACTTTACGCCAAATAGATAAGGACTATTCTTTTCTTTCAATTCTTAATGCATTTGCCTAAAAAAATTCTCATTTTTTTCTGTCCTGATTAACACAATTACATTATTATCTTTGAGCGAATCGTTCAGCATGGTGGACGTTTTATCTAATAAAAAATGTACACATACCTTGGAAAACCATAAACTACGTACACTTAGGAATATTTTAGAACGAATTAGAATATGTGCTGCCAATGAGCAGATCGTAGAGCATTCGGCACTTTAACGCAATGACGTGTATCCATTGTCTTTTCTCGACAACCATTTCCAGATTCAGCCTGAAAGTATATATTGAAAATTTTTCTGTGTCCGCATTTATTACAGATACTGTCTCCTACATTTTATGTTCCTAGTCTCATAAAAGTCCATTTTTTGTTAAAAAAAAGGATTGTTCTTATTCCATTTTCGCTGTTGAATTAATTATGGTGTATAATAGGCCTGACTTTTAGAGAAGATTTATTCACGCTAATTTCGATATGTTATTCCGAATGAAAGTATAGCGTTGACTTAGTCCTATTATTTCTGAGTAATCATTGCTTAAAGTATTTCTTTGTTTATTCAATTTTTATAATTGCAGCAAGCGAGGAGAATATAGTCATGTATATAGTACTAATCTAATAGATAAGTTATATTTTATAACTGCAATTGATTTTCTTGCTTTGTTTTGATCGGCCTTATTTTGGTGGTGCATATTGGTTAAGTTAACACAATTTATTTTCGTGTCTCATACTGGATCATTTTATTTCGACTGGCGATTTAAAAAATTTATAATTGGGTTACTAAAATCAATGTTGCCTGCCTGATATAAACAAAAATTAATATTTGCGTTGCGGCTGGCGGTAGTTTTGTTATGTTGTTCGACGACTGGTTAAATACAATGGGATTGGTGTTTACTTCAAAGCTCGCAAACTTGATATAAAGAATTAATATTTGTCATTACGAACCAGATATAAGGTAGCAAGAGCAGTTCATCCAGTAGATCGGTTTTTGTCCTTTTTGGGAACTCTTCAAGTACTGTCCAGAATTTTGCCGCGGATTGGATTTGAACTAGGGCTTAATTCAGAGTAGGTTTTCTAGCCCTGTATGCGGCAATATTCTGGACAATACTTGGAGATTTACCAATTCAGACGAAAAAGGTCTACTAGATTAAATTCCAGTGGTACCCCATGCAATGCTGGGTTTATTCTAACAGATTCATATATATGTTGAAATGTTGTTCGACGACTGGTTAAATACAATGGGATTGGTATTTACTTCAAGCTCGCAAACTTGATTTAAAGAATTGTTACCACCACCCGCGCAATCAATTATTGTTAAAGACGCATTTCTAATTTGATCGGTGTTTCTATCAAGGGAAAGAACCTCAATTTGAATAACTGTTACCATCCCCTGCGCAATCAATGTTTGTATTCTTTTTGCACGATCTAAAGCAATAAACCAGAAAGCTTTGATGTCGAAACATCTTGATTAGTTAATGATAACAAGAAATTCTAGCTTTTTTTTCGTGTCAATATCATATCTCAATGCAACTGCCATTATTTAATTATAGGCAATGCCTAGATGACAGTGCATTCTAAATGGTTTAAAATGAGATTCCCACTGAAAAACAACTGTATGAATTCTATAACCGTGATCAGTCATATATATTTCATTGACTGCTTGCAGGTAAAGTTATTTAACTTTTTCATAAATTAGCTGGGGTATATTACGTCGAATGGATAATCTTTTGTTATTATTATTTAATGAGTATATAACTGTTTATCAACATTGGAAACTGAAAACCGATCTACTGGAATCAAACTCCTCTGGGTATATAAAAATTGGTAATAATAAATATCTGACCTTACGGAACCTCAAAAAACTTGTCTGAAATATTATTTGACATTTACTATGCTATACAATTGAACAATCCTTGATTGCACGAGAGTTGATATCAATTAGATATTTTAAGTTTGCAAGCTTCATGTGCAAACCAACCTCATTGTATTGTTGTGCGACTGGTTAAATACAACGGGAATGGTGTTTATATTAAGCTCCCAAACTTGATTTAAAGAATTTACGAAGTTGTGCGGAAAATGATATATGAAAATTAATGTGTGCTATTTGTATGTAAGCACTATTCAGGATTTAATTAATAACGTGTTAGCTAGTTTACAATCTGAATGTCGAAAATGAAAAAGAAAAAAAAAAGAAAATTACTGGAACAATGAAAGCTGCGTTAGTCAAAACGCAGATCAGGTAATTACAATTATTCCAGTTGCGCATCAAGGAAACTCTTTCAACTAAATTACTTCCTGGGCTACTTTACTTGAGTACTAAAGGTGCAATAAATGAGCCACGCATAATTTACAAACGTGAGTCTCCCGCTAACAACCAGAATAACAAAACCTGTTACTGATAAATTTGCTTATGGTGTTTAAGCTTCAATTTTTAATGGTTTGCGCTGTTAAATGAAGGTACATAAAAGGCAAGCACAAACATTGACCTTACCTACAAAAAATCGATTTTGTCAGTAATTATATCATCATCATGGACCTTCATACTGTTAGCAATATCATCATTGTAATTATTATGTTAATGCTATTTAGCAAGCTTCTTCCATAATAGGACATTTCCTATTTTATATCGCTTAAAAGTAACATTTATATAGCTCATACACTCTGGAGATCGTATGCTCCAGCAAACACAAAATCAAATTCAAATACTCTTTCAGCATTGACCTGGTCATGCCTCACTAATCAGTTGACATTTCATTTACACTTTTACCTATAACTTTGTGTATTTTTTCCACTCTTGCATTTGTTATTTTGCCACTATTGCAACATTGTCCTCAAATTTATTAATTTTTTAAATTTTACTTTACCGTATTCCACACCTCAATACTATTTCTGCTCCTGAAAGTGGTCAGCCTGGGGTCTCTTCATGGATTAACTCTGAGGACAAGATCTAATACAATACAATACAACCGAGACACAAACTTGCCTAATTCTAATTTTAAATTAACTCAACTCCGAATTTGTAGCGATTAGGACAGTACAATATGTATGATGTTAATATTAGTACGCGGGACGACAGAAGTTTTACCTACTGGGTCTTATCCTTATATTGTTTAGTGAAATTAAGTCAATGAAGAGCTGATTTTAATAGTCTTACCAGGCATTTAAGGTGTTTAAGACAATATCATTTAAATCCAAAACGGTACAAATAAAAAATAAGCAAAACTGTTGAATTTAGGATGAAATTTACGATTGAAGTTATTTTGGTTTGCAGTCATGAGAATAGTGATGCTTCTATGAGCGCTATATGTAAGTTATTCCGGAATCTTAAATCCAAAGCTTTCCATTTTTTATTTATAAATTAAGCTTTGTTTATCGAAGAATATGCAGCTACTGCTAAACTTTTGTTAATAGTATTTAGTCAAATAGGTGTTTGTGTAAGTAACATGATATGTAATGACCGTAAACTTGTTTCTGTTCAAAATCTTTTTATGTCTACTCAAATTGACAGCTTTAATGATTAATTTAAGATGTCCTTTATACCAGACTTTATTCATTTTTTGTATACATATTTCAAACCGTTTTCGCAATAAGCACCAATCCCATTTTATTTAACCAGTCATCGAACAACATTTCAAAACTACCATCAGTCACGCGTAGCGTCGCTCTTCGACCATTTATGATCATCGTCGGAGTACAACGGAAAACTGACTAGCGTGGATGAAACTGCAATGCATATATAAATATATATATATATATACATAGTAGACTCACACATATTGTACTTGACTGGAGTTGTCGGCTGCAGAATTTCTATGTAGTCGCGAACATTATCTTTTTGCAGATTTTGCCAATTATATATAGGTAATACAATTAAACAGTTATTGATTGCATGGGTGCTGGTAATAATTCGTTAAATCAAGTTTGCGAGCTTGAAGTTAACACCAATCCCATTGTATTTAATCAGTTGTCGAACAACATAGCAAAACTACCGTCTGTCAAACTTACTGTCACTGCTCGCGAAATTAATGATTGTTTAATTGTTTTCTTAGTATTTTAAACGAACATTGGTTGCGCGGGTGGTGAAAACAACAATTATTAAATTAAGGTTACGGTCTTGATATAAACACCTGACCATTAATTACCCATGTATCGAGTATAAACTAAGAATTGTATAGTGTAGAAAAGGCAATTCGTAGTAGACCAGTTTCCTCCTTGTAGGAACTCATCCAAATTGCAGCCAGAATTTACCGTATCCTGTCCGCGGCAAATTCTGGCCAGTACTTGATGAGTTCCCAATAAGGAGGAAACCGGTCTACTGGATGAATTGCCTTTTCTACACTATACAATTCTTAGTTTATACTGACATATGTAAGTAATTAATGGGTCAGGTGTTTATATCAAGACCGCAACCTTGATTATAATAATTCTTAGTATTTTGTTCTATTTTAAATACGATTCTTGTGATTCTAATTCATATTTTAATCGAATTTCATTAATGCTGTAATTTATTTAGCCCGGCTGATAAATTAACTAGTCGTAACATAGGTAATCCCGAAATTGACTTTAAAAGACATCAGCAGGCCATGGCGTTGGAAACGATATATCTGGTTCAGAGCCAAATGTTTATATTTTGAGTCTAGACAACAAAAGTTACGGTGACTAATGCTTTCCTTTAATTATACACACTAATAAGGATATATATATATATATATATATATATATATTTATATACGGGGATTTGTGTTTTTGTGCGTGTGTATGGTGCTTGTATATATAGCATTACATACAACGGGCTTACAAATGGAAATAAATTTCTCGGTAAATTTTTTTCCATACGCATATCAAGCAGGTGATAAAAATTAAACATGTCAAATGTTAACTATATGAAATATCTGAATTATATTGTTTCGAAGGAGTGCTTTGTGCGACAAGGATAGATCAGGTACTTTTTAAATTAATAAATGCATAACTCACTAGAAGTAGTTTAGTCATCCATTAAAAAGTAAAACTGCCTACTATCGTCATTTTCTATCATATTTACCGCAATACAATTTTCAACCAGAACTGCTCATTCCACTCCTGCTACCCTTTTTAAGAAACAACTCTTTAGAGAATACATACGTGTTTGGAATTTCGCAGAAATGAATAGTTAATTAACTTAACCTGGAAAAATGAAGAATAGTTTATGTTGTTGGCACGTGCCTACAGAGTTTCTTCTTTAATAATCATTCCTCCATCCAGTTTCCCTTTTAAACTTATTTTCCAAGTACTCGTATTTCTCTTACATCAAGCGTACCGAGTCGGTATGCCTGCACTTATGTAAACTAAATATATGTATGTTTTCGTATAAAAATGCTCATGATTGTTAGTCTGAATTAAAGTATTCTTTATATATATATATATATATATATATATATATATATATATATATATATATATATATATATATATACTCTCAAGATGTTTATATATGTATATAGCTATGTACGTATTTATGTATGTATGAATGTATGTATTTATGTTTGTATGTATATATATATGTGCATTTATATATGTATGTATGCATACATGTTTGTGTATTTGTATTTATTTTCGTTTTTATGTATGTATGCATGCACCTTTGTTACATTGTTAATGTCTGTATGTACTTAAGCATATTTCTATATTTGTATGAATCTTTGTATGTTTGAATGCATTTTTTATTCTAAGTATGCATGTGTCTTTGTGTGTACTCATATGTTTACGTATATATATATGCTACATAAATTTGGAATATGTGCTAATTTTACGAACAGCTAGCACTTTGGTCCCGTGTTGACCTAGCTGAACAGAAGCTGTGATCTTTTTATATCATTGACATGATGCTTTGAGATGTAAAATAAGACATCTGGGCTAAACAAAAGTTGGTAATCGGTTTCCGTAAAATTAATATTTGATATTACATTATTCAACTTCATGAAGTTATTTTTACTATTAGAAGAATGAAAATATACCTGTGTAACTTCATTTGGCATATCTTATATCACCTGTTCAAGGTAGTTAATAAATTGACTTAATTTATAGTGTTTCAGTTATTTTACAATAAATATATCATTTTTGTAGTTGACTTGATTTATTGGAAAAGACATGACGAAGTATTCCGTCGTTTCACGAACTAAAAAATGAACAACGTAAATTCGTTAGAAATAAAAATATCTGTTGTAAATGGGAATTACAATATAAAGAATATTATTATAAAATCATTCCTATTACAGCTGTACTCATTATCAGATTTTTAATGCTTATATTAATTTTCATCGTATTTCGGTATCAATTCTCTATCCCATAATCAGGCGATATCTCACTTATTTGATCAAATGAGTCATATTTATAAAAAAAGTTCAAATATAATACTTATTAACAGCGTTATTTACTATTTTTTATTAAGTATTGCATATCGAGTAACAAACTAGTTCAGATAGGACTGGAAATAAATTCTCAAGTGAGCATGATCCAGATGCTCATACACACATATATTTCTTCCTTACCGGTGAGTCATTATATATTTTGTCCAGAAATGTAGTGATTTGGACGTATATTCTCCTACACGTATATTTATTCACGCAGAATAGAGGTCGACTTCATATAAAGTCATTCACAATGCAACTTCAGAGCCAACCCATATACATATATAATATATACCGAGCCTTTAAAGGGTTCCACCACTATCGTTGCCGAGTTGGTGCATGGTTCCAATCCAATGGATTTCAAAATATGCTAGATTGCACTAAAATTGTAAACAACAATTACATCTGAACACCTACTACTCCAGCAAATCCATACACGCTGGCCTTGATCCATATCAATTATCACATTTTGCGGTAATCATGACATTATTTGATTAAATATTTAATAATTTTATTTTATTTTTTGCAAAGAATGCAATTTTGTTCAAAGTATTCTTAAAGCCATTGTGTTGGGTGCACTGTACAGGTTCGTTATATATTACATATAGCAAGTTGGCTTAGAATTCGCACATACGAAGACCCTACAGGAGGTTCACTAAATTAGTGCTTGAATACATATTAGCATAGTAGCTTGTACCATCCAATATTACTTGACAAAATATATTGTGGGTTAAGGGCGTAGTTTCTAATCCTAATGATAATTCGACGGTAAGAATAAAACGAATGTGTACATCAGATAATGCCTTTAATTCGTGCTGAATTTGGTAAGTCCTTGTGGTCATATTTGATTTAATTTGCTCCTGGATAAGCCATAAGTATTAGTAAATAGCCTATATGTTATTTCACTGCTACAAAGGATATGTGACAATGGTATTTTCAATTCCGGTAACATTATGTGCCAGTCAATTTATCTGAAAATATAACTGTTGTATGATAGTTGAATGTTTTTCCAACCAAAATATTTGCATATAACCGTTGTTCATTGGACTAATATATCAAATCATAAGCAGACGAAATACAATCTGTCAGTCAATGCTTATTTTATACTGATAAATGTATGTACATACAGAGTAAAGTTTTATATGAAGAACGTAAATTAGTAATAGTAATTGTTATCACCGTCCACACAGAAAATGTACATTTAGTTATATAAGTATTAAATTCAATATCATTTCTCCCTGTAGTGTTTAGTATATAACTCAAAAAATTTTGTAGTGTGCCGCAGGGTTACCCAGTGGTTAGAGCAACAGATTCCAAAAAAGACTCGCCCAGGTTTGAGCAAATTCTGGACAATACGTGATGAGATCCCAGTAATAACGAGACGGATCAACTGGACGTACTTCATTTTCTACACTATCCAATGCTTAGCTTATACTGACAAATTTATGTAAATAATGTGTCAGGTGGGTATATCACGATCGCAACCTCGATTAAAGTAATCTATTAAACGGTCTATGGTTTATTTTTCCGTGGCAATTAGTTAGTGCTAGTCATGATAAATTCGCAACGAGGACCAAATTATCTATCCTATTTCAGATGGATTGAGGTTCCAAATAATATATGATTTTTGTAATATTTGCTCAAGTAAAAGTAACATTAAGAATGTGAGTTCTAATTCAACAAAACTATTATCACCATGATAAAAATTAAATTGTTAATGGAAGTCTTCATATTTGGGGACATCTTAATAATTATGAAAAGTTAAACTTTCGCTCAACAATTTGTTAACTTGTCAATATATACGGTTTTTCTGACAAAATGGCTATGAATACTGCCAACTAAATTCTGTTACATTTTCATGAATTCTTTATATATATATATATATATATATATATATATATATAAATGTAGTAGAATTTAGGTTTTTCAAGTTTGGGATTATTTCGTTACAATGCTTATAACTAAAAAAACAATATATATGTGTGGAGTGAGAAACTGTGTCGCTTGCTAAAAAACGTATATTTTTATTGGGCTGTAAGATGTACAGATGTGAATATGTATTTTAAGCTTAAGCATGTCTATGCGTTAACTATTAAATAAACATACATACTTATTATTATTTTTCTATATATTTTGTTTTTTAATTTATACTGAACAATGCTTAAGGTAGCAAAGTAAATTCATCCCGTAGACCTGTTTCATTTGTTTTATGTATACGTAAATTGATTAACAGAATTTTCTACGATCGATTGCCACCAAGGTACATCACAAAACCATCCACGCACTACACGAAATAATCAACCATATTCTAACGTACGGTGTTGTTTGCCTGATCTTCAGGTGGAGCTTATTTTGCACATTTTCCTACAAAGTTCTAACTATCCCCTCTGTCCCACTGATCTGTCGTTAAAGAACACATTCCATGCCACCTGACCAAATTATATTGAATTAATGTCTTATGTAATATATGCTGTCATTATAGGTGAAAAATTACTTCAACTAACAAAGATCACCTATTGAGTATATCGGCTTAATTTTTATTGGAATCACTTAACCTCCAACTTAAACTGGAATTATTTTGAAGCGCAAATAGACTTGGCCAGTATCGCAAATAAATTTTCTTCCAAATTAAGTTTATAATGCTTTTAACTCGAATTAAATGAGTGGTGACCTAGGTAATAATTATTGTAGGCAGCATAATCGAAATTATGTTTTGCGTTTGGTCATATTTTACCTGTTAACTTTTAAGTTTCTTTCTATAAATATAGTTAATTTGAACTACCTTTAGCATAAGGGTATTAAGTGGATTAAATTGTGTTCTTAATTAAATTGCCTTTGAAGGCCAAACAATAAAATGATAAGGATGTGTACCTTTACAAACCTTCTTTCATCCTCCTAAAAATGATGATGAATATTTAGTGTTCCATTTTTTTCATTAGTCCACTGTCAGTCGGGTGAGTCTCTTAGTTCATCCACAAATGTTTTGCAGATGCTGAGTTATCTACAAGCTAGAGCAATAAAACTCAATGTTCCTAATAAATAGTCAATATAAAGTGTGAAATACACAAGTGCATTTTATATCGTTACATTCCAAATAAATATTTGATTGTAGTTCGACGTCTTTTTTAACTTTAGAAGCAGACATTTTAAGCGAATTATTTTAATTATGCAACTATCATTATATTTATCAACCGATAAATGTATGCACACATTTATATATATATATGATGGTATAAAATTTAAATTAAGAGAAATGGCCTCATGTAATTAAGAAAAATATTATATTGTTATTTGTTTTCAAATTACGAAATAATATTTAAAAAAATCATTTTACACAACAATACACAAAATATTCAGGCGGACGGCCTAGATCGATATAAACTATCACAATTTCGTGGTATTCATCACATCATTCAATTGCATATATGCTGAAATTGATATTGCGCTGTTGAACTGTCCTGCATTTCTTTAAATCAAGTTTGCGAGCTTGAAGTAAACACCAATCCCATTGTATTTAACCAGTCGTCGAACAACATTACAACATACGTTATGTTGTTTGACGACTGGTTAAATACAATGGGATTGGTGTTTACTTCAAGCTCGCAAACTTGATTTAAAGAATTGTTACCACCACCCGCGAAAACAATTATTGTTAAATTGTCCTGCATTTGTTTACCAAACTTATAGTGGGTTAAGTGTTAAATGCCTGTTTTTACTGGTGAGTCGCAAATAACCTCGAGACACAGAATTACATATAACCATACATTTTTTAATTATGCTGTTTGACACGTCCTACTGATCATATTTGAGCTAACTTGCTACTAGTTTCGCAGAATGAATACATCGCTACATAATTCTTTTAATCAAGTTTGCAAGCTTGAAGTAAACACAAATCCCATTGAATTTAACCAGTCGTCGAACAACATAGCAAAACTACTGCCAGCCAAACGCGTCAGTGCGTTGCGACTGGCGGTATTTTTGTTATGTTGTTCGACGACTGGTTAAATGCAATGGAATTGGTGTTTACTTTAAGCTCGCAACCTTGATTAAAATAATTTTTACCACCACCCGCGCAATTAATTATTGTTAAATCGCTACATTATGTTAGGCATCTACAACTAAGAATACATAACCTTTGCCACATGTGTACAAGTTATACAATTGAAAAATAAATGTTTGCTCGGGTCGTGAAAACAATTCCTTAAGTCAAGTTTGCGAGCGTGAAATAAACACCCATCCCGTTGTATTTCACCAGTTATACAACGTAGCAATACGTGTGACTGACTTTACTTTTGCTACGTTATTTGACTGGTTAAATACAATGGGATTGGTGTTTATTTCAAGCTCGCAAACTTGACTTAAATAATATGCAACCTTACGCTACAAACTTTGAAACGCACCAAAAGTATGAGGCAATTTTGTAATACCCCTACTCGAATACTGCTTCATTAGAATAATCATCATATCATAAACAGGTCCGAAGTATTTAAAATGAATTACTTACTTTAAGCATACAGTAGTTTTACAAAATTTACCATCGTCGTTTATATCTATACAATATTTTCTTTCGAGTCATTATTATTATTATTATTTATTATTATTATTATTATTATTATTATTATTATTATTATTATTGTATTTTGTATGCTACTTCATCATTTGTATTTTTAGAGGCTACAAACTTCGGTTAAAAACTACTTGCGCGTGTGTCATTTAAGTAATTGTCTTCTAGTCAGACGCGTAAAAACACACAACCGCATACCTAAACTCACAAGCACGCACACCTTTCTAATATTGATGCAGGCGTTGAAGAGAAAGTTACCTACTCTATTTTGCGGGATTGAAAATGAGTTGTAAATTCAGCATACGTAAAGTATTAATGAGCTTTTGATTCTGAAACATTGAGGTCGAAACCAACACGTGTCCATTTGACTGTAACAAGACGTTTACTGGCATTTACCTGCGGTAGGAAATGTAAATTCTGGGATAAATAAGGCAAAACAAGTATTCACACTAGAATTCTCAGATTTTAAGAGTGAACTATTTGTAGTCAATTTGCGGCTGTTGTTTTGTGTAAACCGGCTGTCTCCTGATAATGAGACGCTTTAGTACATTGAATGAGATGCTGCTACTGCATGTTCATTAAAACAAACATCAATAAAAATTGTTTGTATAATTCTGGTAAAATTTTTTCATTGGATATTGAAAGTTTTAAAATGGTATTGACGTGATTTCCTTTGAATGTAATGCCATCTATATAGCTAAACAATCATCGATTGCACGGATGGTGATAGCACTTGTTTAGGTCAACGTTGGGAGTTTGATATAAACACCAATTCAATTAAATATATATATATAATATATATATATATATATATATATATATATATATATATATATATCAGTATAAACTAATGATGCATAGATAGAAGGAAATTTATTAAGTTGATCGGTTTCGTCCTTATTGGGAACTCTTAAAGTGCTGTCTAGAAATTTGCCAACTATTAGGCTCGAACTTATAATGCCATCTATTCATGAATTTGTTCTCTTGTTCGTATTTAGCATGGCGTACTGAGGAATATGTCCAACTGTTTTAACTTGTGTTCAATTTAAAATTAATGGTGAGCAGAAGGTGAATATATTAGACATGTGCTATTTGTGCTACAATTTATTTATATACAACACATAAAAATGAATTAAAAACCCGCAAGTCAATTTGAGTGAAATTTTGAACTAAAAGGTTTTAACCTTACGATATGATTTGCGTATTATAGTAATGGTTAAGTAATAGTATCATATTGAAAGGCAGTTTTTGCTCAGCCAATAGTCGTTTAATTATATAAATGTTTAATTCAATACTACTTACTCATGTAGTGTGGTGTCTGTTCAGTAATGACAGATTTGGGATGATAAGTTGGAATTTTGAGTCTACATGGATGCCATGTGAGATCCATCTAAAGGAAAAATAGACTAACCAATTTACATTAGTTAGTTTATAACTGAAATTTGTGTGTAGTGTATTGTTCGGCAAGGTGGCTCAGTGGTTAGAGCACCAGACTCCGAAACAGACGCCCAGATTCGAGCCCTGTCCACGGAAAACTCTGGCCAGTACTTGATGAGTTCCCAATAAGGACGAACCGGTCTACCTGATGATTGGCCTTTATACACTATGCAATTCTTAGTTTATACTGACATATGTATGCAATTAATGGGTCAGGTGCTTATAGGAAGACCGCAAACTTGATTATAATAATTGATTCATTAATTGCATAGACGGACACGATATGCACATATAAATGTACATAGATAAAGATTTTATCAACCTATAAGTGCTAGTAATGGATTCGCAATATTCAATGGCAGTATCAAAACAAAAAACTATTCTCGTAGGTTATGGAAAGTTTACCATTTGAATTTTCGTAGTTGTATTTTATATTTGAAATCTTAGTGTGTTCCGAATTAGGCAAAATGCCTCTTCAAACAATGAAGTCAACAACTAAACAATAATTGGCTTTGTGGGTTTTGATAACTTTCATTGAAAAAATATGCTCGCGAAACTAAATTTGTTACTATTCTCTTTTATTTAACTAGTACTATAACCTCAAAAACTACCACATTGACGTGCTCTGTTCATTATTGAAGAACGACGTAAAAGTTTATTAATGGCCATACTTAAAATCGAAGGTTGCGTAATAGAGTGACGAAACAAAATTAAAACGTACGTGAAAGCGTAGAAAAAGTTTAGTCGTCATTCCGTTCAGGTACAGTGCATGCAAGACTACTAAGAGTGAGAGCAGCATTTCGAAATACATTGCATTAAATTTGCTGTGAGGTCTGATCCCGTGAGTCATTTTGCCGTCGTTCTCTGAAAATAGTCATGGAATTTTTATGATGTGTTGTGCACCTAGTAAAAAAATTAGTTCAATTATGACCTGAAGGATAAACCAAAGACAGCATGAACGGAAAGTTTTATCTCGTGCACATTCGTTTCGTACTTACTCACGACTCATCAGTAGAAGCCGGTATTTCTCTCTTTACCCACTATATATTTAGATGAGAATTTGTGGAAAAATTCGGAGATTATATCGTCCTATATTCCCACTTTCCTCACCCAAATATTTAGAGGGTGAAGGGTGTAATACCGGCTCCTACCGATGAGTCGCCAGTAAGCACGAATTTATACTTTCCGTTCATGCTCTCTTTGGTTTATCCTTTTTTTTCGTATTTGAGCTAATTTATCACTAGGTAGGTAACACCTAATACACAACTGCATATATATCTTCTCCACAAAAACAGTATCTAAATGATCATGGAAGATTGAAAGGCATGCGTAGTTTTGCCACTTTGTGTGACTGAACGAAATAATGGATAGGTGCTTTTTTCAAATTTGCATAATTGATTCTAAAAAATCAGTTCAAAAGTTTTAAAGCTAGGCGATATTATCGGAAATAACAACAATTTGGGTTGAGCGAAGTCATGGGATTTTTTAAAAACATGTTTCAAATTAAGGGATTTAATATCAGAAAATATTTACATCGAATTATCTCTCCCTGTGTAAATTAAAACAATTTATTTTATAAAGGCTTAAATTTTTTTAATCAAAATTTTTATCTTCCTTTTTAGGTACTTCTTAAAATTCTTCATGAAATGCAATCAAAATTGTTTGAAAAATGCAGGAAATCCCAGAGATATGCGTAGATTCCAGGTATGCTTAGTTAATTATATGCCTTTTTAATATTGTATTAAATTTATTGATCAAATTCATAAAAATGGCTATAAAAAACTAAATTAAATTTGTGCTCTAACTGCGTTTACCTCGCACCGGATTCTACTTTCTATCCCATCATTATTTATTAATATTAGGAAAAACAGAAGAGGACTATTAAAATAATGGCAAATTAATGTTCAAAATTTACATTTGCAGGTTGGAGAATGTGCTGGCCAAGCTAATGAATACAATTTGGTTTTTCAGCGTTGCTTCGATAACAGTTAATACACAGCGAAAATAAACAGTTTCAAAGCACATGTTGTACATTTAGTAAATGCCAAAGCTATACTATGCAACTTCGTCTCAGTTGCCTATAGAAGTTATTATAATATGATGAGTCTTATATAATTGCATTCATATACGTATTCATTATTTAAATGGGCTTTGCAGATTCGAAACCATCACAAACCTCATAAATTTTCGAAAACAAACCTTTCATGCACTGATGGACGCTTATTTTCCATCGAATAGGGTTGAACCTACAAGGTATACATGCATCATTTTCTATAGGCTACACTATGGCACTCAAGACTTTTTAGTTTCATTTATAAAGTTCTTAAATGAAATGTCAACTTAATGTATTATGAACTATACAATAAATCATCAAGTCATACTACGCGGGTGATAACAGTAATTTTTTAAATATAACTTTAATAAAAATAACATCCGTCAAGTTTTACATCGTTTGCGTAACATTATAAAAATAGAAGGTCGAACAGAAGCAGGCAGTCACATTTCACGATCTAGATTTGCCTAAAAATATAAGCATTTGAGATGTCACCCTTTTATTGACAAGAAATATTTTTGGAATATATCTTCTATTCGAAAATTACTCATGCCGAAGTGGAACAATTTATAATGTAAGTGAGAAACCGCATTTATTTGGATTCATCAACCATTTTTCTAACTCCGTTTACACTAATCACTGTCGTTTAATGTGATAGACGAGTATCAACAGTGTGCTAATCCGTAAAATTAGAAACATTATTAATATACCGGGATAAATGCCCAATTACATCTAGCAAGTGGTGATGCATTTGACCATTACAAAATCATCATTATTGCTAATTTAATCATTAATAAATAAGCACGACAATTAATCAAGCTCAATGAGTGCATGTAAGAAAGTTGGAACCCAAAACCTCAGCCAAGCCGTTTACACCTTTCGCAATATTGAGGCTATGGTTTAAAATCTGTTAGCCGAATTACATTTAAATACTGTTTGCTGCGGAGAACTAATATATATGCAAGTATGTATTAGGTGTTGCGAACCTAGTAACAAATTAGTTCAGTTGTGACCAGAAGGATAAACCAAAGGCAGCATGAACGGAAAGTATAATCTCATGCACATTCGTTTCGTGCTTACTGGCGACTCATCAGTAGGAGCCGGTATTAAATTCCCGGTCTCAGGGTGCGATCTTTACCGAACATAATACTGACGGTTGATTATCGGTCTATTGCTAGTAATGTACAACTTACCGCAAGGCAAATATAGATATCTACTTCAAATTATTTTCACATTTTTATTCTCCTCTATCTATCTATCAATTTATTAATCAAGAGTAACTATTTAGTGTTATTGCACAAAATTAATATAAATGCAATTATGTATAGGAAATTGTGCTTCTGATACAAGTTATTTCAGCTGGTACCAGAGGAATTTGCCAATGTTAGCATGGACAATATATTCAATCAAACGTCGACGTGTTTAATGCTTACCAGTTACTCATCAGTGGGAGCCAATAACAAGCTTTAACGTATTTATATATTTGTAAAAGCAATTTGGAAATGTTGGATGGTGCAATCTCATTTACGAACATGTATTCCTGCAGTAGTGGAATTAACTCCATATTGAGTATTCGGTAAAGCGACTTCAAAGCCAACTCAGTATATACAGCATATATTCAGTTTGTAAATGATACCAACACTGTTTTTCGAGATACCGAATCTGTTCATCGCATCAATATAATGGCTTTAGAGATATTGGGCCTGTACCTGGTGCTAACACAAGAACATTACATTTAAAATGATATCAATAACAGGAATCGATAACTACTTGATAATTTGATGCGTATAACCTTTCGCACATCTGGTAGTTTTAAAAGTAGATTTATGAAATTATTTAATAATCAATTTAGTTTAAATGATAGAACTGTTCTATAATAACAAATAACCGTTATGTATTACGTGTTGCGTACCTGGTAATAAATAAATAAAAATAGGATCAGAAGGATATGCCAAAGTTATGAAATAAAAAGATGAAATTTCATGTGCATAGTCGTTTTGTGCTTACTGGCTACTCATCAGTTGGAGGTAGTACTGCGCCTAAAATACAATATATATATATATATATATATATATATATATATATATATATATAAAGTCCTTATTTTCACGGTAACATTTTCTATGCGAATTACCACTTCCTTGTGGTGCAACACAATGTGTTTGCATCCATTGTCCACCTGATTATATCAGATATTTAGATTTCCTCTGGCATAGTTTTAGATTTGACCGCATTTTCTTCTGCGGAACAATTGATAGCACTCGTAGGTCGGTAAAATCTTGAATCATGTACATTTCCAGGTGCACCGATTATTGGCCTTGATTGATGGGTTCTCACTTGTCCCTTCATTTTGAAGCCCTCCATCAGCTGCTTGTCTGAAAATGACGTTGGAACAAGATTTTCCGAATATAATCAGATGGACAGTGGATGCAAACACCTTGTGTCGCCCCACAAGGAAATGGTAATTAATTTAGTCCCCGTCGTGCAACATGTTTCTTTCCTATACGAATGTTTTCAAGTAGTAATGATTTGAACTACATGACACTTTGCTGACAATGTCTTCAAATCCAATTCACTATATAGAATATGTAGCATTAATGTAAAAGTTACCAGCAATCTTTGAGCACCTGCTATTCAAACAATGCCTTATACACTGGTCGTGATAGATATTTGTTGTCTTATTTTGTAGTCGCATTTTTCATGACTTTATAGGAAGTTGACCCCATTACTTTTTGAATACCTATAATTATAGAAGATTTATTGTCCAACAGTCTAACATTCCTTGACTACACATGTAGTGTTTATTCGGCGGAGTGCCGGCTGTTACTGATGAGTCCCTAGAGGGCACGAAACGCATGTGTGCACTGCATTATATCATTTCTTTATGCAGAATTTCGTATAAACTTCTGTTGCACTTTGAGAAAAAATTTATTAGGTATCAAATACCTAATACACATTTGCATATATATTTTATCTCGGTAAATTAAAAGTAAAACTATTATATATTTAATTGACTGATATCACGATTACCAGGACTTGGGATAAATAATGTCGAAACCACTGTGTTGGTATCCAGCGCAGATTAGGTATTAGAAAGTCAATATTTTAATGGCACGTACTGGCACGGTATTTCTGAATTTACTGTGTTGGTAACATTTACGGTCTCAGTCTATTTTATATGTAGTCAGTTGGATTTGAAGTCGCTTTGCCAACGATTTTATATGAAGTTAACTCGTATAGGAGACTTGATCTTCCCATTGTCTCACATTTCCAGTCCAAATATATGGTGAAAATAGCGCGTAGTAAATACTCCTCCAGTTGCGTCGTTAATAAGCACAACACGCATGTTTACATGAGCATTTTGTTCATTCCGATTTTGAAATATCGTTCTAGTTCTATCTAAATTAGATTTAGGTAGGCACGCTGTATCTAATACAAACGACAGCCCAGAAATCAGTCGAAGATCGGTTGTTAATTATGAATCTCGCTTTTTCCGGTACTTCTTTCAAGCATTCTGTACATTTATCTATCTATGTTTTGTCTGTCTTACTATCCGAAATTATATCTTCTTTTTTAACTATCTGTCTTTACATCTGAATTTATATTTTTGTCTATTTACATTTATATTGATTTATTCACATTTTAATAGTTATCTTGATAAAAATTTAACATGTTATTTATAATGTTTTCCTTTTTTCGTCTCCCTATCATTTTATCTATTTATACTAGCCTTAACATTCTTTTTCGTTAATAGAAACTCGTCAAATTTGTTGAGTGCGAGTTCCTTTTTGTAACCAGCTAAATTAGTTTTTGTATTATATTGTTAATAATATTTTTTTAAATTATTATTATTATTATTATTATTATTAGTAGTAGTAGTAGTAGTATTAGTAGTAGTGGTGGTGGTATTATTATTAGTAGTAGTAACATTAATCTTGGTAGTAGTAGTATTAATATTTGTAGTAGTATTAGTGGTTGTTGTGATAGCGGCAGTATTAATAGCAGTAGCAGCAGTAGTACTTGAAGTAGTAGTTGTAGTTGCTGCATGAGCAGTAGGAGCAGTAGTACAAATAATAGTAGTAATAATAGTAATGGTAGTCGTATGGGTGGCATCAATAAAAGTATTAGGTGTAGGTGATTATATGATTGTTATCATCTGTTTATTCCTTCTTGAGTTGATTATTCTTTTTTAGAATTTAATCAATACATCATGTTAAATTCTGTTTTCATCTGCTTGGTCATTTTTCTAAGTCACTGTTAGTGTTTGCTAACGGTGATGGGTCGGTCATAATGTATAACTGATTAAGTATTACGTCATTTATGCTCATTTTCTATCTGCAAACTTTGAAAAAATCTCGCAAATTGCTTTCTTATTCATTATTCGAGTTGTGTCTTTGCCAAACCGTTTAATTATAAACCATCTACATTTTTCGCTAAATTATTCGATTTTGTACTTTTTGCTTTCTAATCTTTATTCTGTTATAGTGTATTAAGTTGTTATTTTTCAATCTCGTAATTTAGCAAAAATTCTCACTCAGTTTACGAGTCTCACGAGAGCTAATTGTCTAAAGAAATACAACAGAACATATATGTGAAGATCTATTTGTTTTTCTGCTGTTTTTCAGTTTTATATCATTCAAAAGCTCATCAGCGAACCAGTCAATGAGTTTGTGAGAACTGTTTGTAAGTTAACGTGTCGTTTGGCCAATCTGCCTAGGCAACAGTCCGCACTGGTAAATGACTTCTGGGAGAAAAATCCGGAATGAGAAAATTTTAGAACGCGAGATATTTAGTGTATAACTGAATTATGCTTAATATTCACCTCATTTGTGTAAAAAGAAATAGGGACATTCATTGAGCGGCATATTTAAACTACAGAGGATGGCTTACACGTTGAGTAATATTCACTTACAAACAGAAGACACCCTTACATTCGGAGTTTTGGTAACCTCACTGCCTTTGGAAAGATCAGCTGTGTGCAAATAGACAAGCGAGTACTCATCATTTAATTTGCTATGTGTATAAGAAGCACGAGTTAATACGCTGCAAGCATTTTCAGACACTTCGTCTGTCTGCTTCTCCATCAACATTTCCCAAAGGGATCATTCATTTTTTTCATTTTGTTCTATCAGGACTACTGCCCTTCTGGTCGGAGACGAAAACACGCATACGCATAAAACGTATGCCTGACTGCCTTCTTGACTGATATTGATGGAGGGCATCTATATTTCATAAAAGACTATTTAAGCTAGTAATATGCATAGTGCTTAGCCATGATGTATCATAAAATTGGCAAATTGAGTATAAGAACCAATAACAAAAGTGAAAAAGGCCGGTTTTAGCGTCAATATACTGTTAATTTAACGCACTCATGTTCTTCTACTTTCAGCAACATTGAATAAGTCAAACCCGATTGATTAACTGATGTCAAAATCACCATAAATGCGAAAACATTTATTTTTGTCAAATATTTGAAAATATCTGATTGAATATAAGGAGGAGATGTGACTGGGGCTATTATGAATAAATAAAGTTCGCTAAAGTTATATTTTAAATCCGATGCGTTTACACATACACACACATACATGGCACACACCGACATAGGGAAAAGACAGTTAGTCTTAAGGGTTATCCTAATAAGTATAAATGAAACAGTTTAAATTAAATTTATCACTTGAATTCATGATTTTCAAATTGTTTGTGGTATTTACGTTCCGTTGAAACAGGTCTCCGAAAGCGCAAACAGAAATATTCGGAGTAAAGTTGAAGATATTAGACGCAAACACTTTGTGGGTACAACAGGGGCCAGATATTAACGCCTATCGCCTCTTCCGATTATAACAAGAACAAAATGGAAGAACGGCACATGGGGTATAAATCGAATTTTAGGTTCCGGCCTGTTTGACAGCTGACCTCCCAAGTAGATGTAACCGAACAAGATTTCAACGAAGTAGATTAATTGTGATGAAAAAGGAGTATCATGAGCAAATTAATTGGCAAAAACATGTCTATTCCTTAATTTCGGTTTGAGCTAAGACCAAAATTTATCGGTTAAAGCCCGTACCTTTTGTACAACAGTTGCAATCTAGCAGTCGGCTTAGTCGTAAATTTGACCACATTTTTCTTTTGCGGGACTATTGATAGCACGCGTAGTTCGATAAAATCTTGAATGTACATTTCCTGGTGCACCAATTATAAGCCTTGTATTTATTAGGTGTTGCGAACCTAGTAACAAATTAGTTTAGTTGTGACCAGAAGGATAAACCAAAGGCAGCATGAACGGAAAGTATAATCTTATGCACATTCGTTTCGTGCTTACTGGCGACTTATCAGAAGGAGCAGGTATTACGCCCTTTAACCACAATATATTTAGATGAAGAACGTGGGCTAATAAGACGGTACAATCTCCTAGACAAATGTTTACACCTATAGTATTTAAGCTAACATCATATAAAGTCTTCGACAATGCGATTTCAACGCTAACTCACTCTATATAATATATATACCGAGTCTGTAAAGGATACTAACACAGGCTATTGTGTCAGTAACCGATACTAACATTATAGTACCGAAAAGGTACATGGTACTAACGTGATGGATATCAATGTATGCTATATTTCACCGAAATTGAAAATTACAACTATGTCTGAACACCTATTATCCTATTATCCCACATTCCTCATTCAAATATATAGTGGTTAAAGGGCGTAATACCGGCACCTACTGATGAGATTATACTCGCTGTTCATGCTGTATTTGATTTATCCTTCTGGTCACAACTGAACTAATTTGTTACTAGGTTCGAAACACCTAATATATACTTGCATATATATATTGGTTCTCCGCAACAAACAGTATTTAATTATTAGCCTTGTTTGATGGGTTCTCACTTGTCCCTTCTTTTTTATGCCTTCCATCAGCTGGTTGTCTGAAAATGATGCTTTAAAATCTTCTTCCAGCGTCATTTTTAGACAAGCAGCTATTGGATGGCTTAAAAAAGAAAGGACAACTGAGAATCCATCAATCAAATCCAATAATCGGTGCATCTGGAAATGTACAGGATTCAAGATTTTACCGAACTACGAGTGCTATCAATTGTCCCGCACAAGAAAAATGCGGCCAAATCCACAACAACAACAACAGCACTGCGCAACAAAATTCAACATATAAGTCGGCTTAGTCCGCAAAGTTCTCTGTAAGCAGGAAGAACATTGTCAACTACACATTAGTCCAAAAAATTGTAACGTCCAATTGTCCCACATTTTTTAATCGAGTATAAAATTGGTGAAATTTCGTAAGTTAACACGAAACGCATGTGTACATGAGAATATACCTTTTGTTTATGCTAACTTCGGTATATCTTTCGTGGCAATTTGAACTAATTTGTAACCAGGTGCGCTATACCTTACACGCAATTACATGTATATAAGTTTTCAGAAAAAAATATATTATTTAAGAAAGTTTTCTGAACTAAAAATTACTTTTTAAATGAAGCATTTGGTTTCGCAGTGCTGTCCTTCTTTTTGTAGATTTGACCGCATTTTTCTTGTGCGGGACAATTGGTAGCACTCATAGGTCGGTAAAATTTTGAAATTTTTCCATCTTCAGATGATGTAATTTTTGGCCTCAGTTGATGGGTTCTCACTTGTCCCTTCTTCTTTAAGCCTTCAATTAGCTGATTGTCTGAAAATGACGTTGGAACAAGATTTTCCATTGTTCTTTCACCAAATTTTCGAGCCCGAATTTCCAGGCTGATCTTCAGGGTTGACTTAATACGCACAGGAGTAAAACACATTTGCCACAAGTTGTGTTTTACTCCTGTGCGTATTAAGTCAACCCTGAAGATGAGCCTTGAAATTCGGGCTCGAAAATTTGGTGAAAGAACAATGGAAAATCTTGTTCCAACGTTATTTTCAGACAATCAGCTAATTGAAGGCTTAAAGAAGAAGGGACAAGTGAGAACCCATCAACTGAGGCTAAAAATTACTTGACCAATAATTTGAGAAAAGTCATTCAACTAACTCAACGTTTAAGTAAAGAACTAGAATATATCTAAAATTAATTAACGCACATGTAACAAATTATGAGTTGCGCAATGTATATTAAACTTTTATCTTTTATTGATTTGCCCAGCAAGGTTTATATAGAGCATTTCCAAATTTTCTTCATTTTAATATTTAAATACTTAGTCCAAATGAATCTGTCAGTCGGAAGCTCACCATCGCTTATTGCGCAAGTTGCGATAAAATTGAATTAAATCAAGTTTGCAGACTTGGGATAAACATTAATAATTATTATTTAACCATTCTCACAACAAAGAAATAGTCAAGCAACACACCAAATCCACCGCCAGTACTGGCGTGAGATTTATAGAGGTGAGTGTCGCGTTCCAACAACAACCACATTTTAACCTTTGTTTCATTATTTGAACAGGACGGGTATGAACTACCATGGACAAATTCTAAAGTTATACCTTTAATTTGAATTCGAAATGACGACATTTATCAATAGTGGTTTCAAATTCATGAAAAGTGGCTTAAATTCAGTGATCAATTTAATTTTCTGGCAATTTTGCCACATTTATAATACTTTTTCAAACAAGGAAATATTTGATTAAAAATCAATATTTGCGCGGGTTGTGGTACCAATACTTTAAATAAAGTTTGCGAGATTTATGTAAAAACCAATCCTATTGTATTTAACCAGTTGTCGAACAACATAGAAAAACTATCGTCAGTCACATGTACTGCTCGTTTCGACCTTCATGATCATCATCACAGTACGAAAAACTTATTAGCGCGGATAAAACCGTAATGCATATATATGGAGAGCATATTTATATATGTCGTCCATACTTCTAGTAGTCTCGCATACATTGTACTTGACTGGAAATATCGGCTGCACAATTTCTATGTAGTAACGAACATTAACGTTTTTGCAGCTTTCGCCATATATATATATATATATATATATATATATATATAATACGATTAAATCATCTTCGGTTGCGCTGGTTGTGGGGAAAATTCTTTAAATCAATTTTGCGAGCTTAAAATAAACACCAATCACAGTTAATTTAACCAATCGTCGAAAAAAATAGCGAAACTACCATCAGTTACCCGTACTGACTCGTTTCGTGGTTTATTATGCATTTCATAAACTTCGTAAACTACTTTTAAATTAGGAAAGTTATATTCAAACTAATTCCATAAATAACAATACTGCTGCTAGTCACAACGAGCTGACGCGTTTCGACCTTCTATGATCATCATCAGAGTACGAAGGAAAACTGACTAGCGAAGATCAAATCGCATTGCATATATATGGAAAGCAAAATTAGATATCCGGCTCTCACCTCTAGTAGTCTTGCATAAATTATACGTGACTGGAAATATCAGCTGCACAATTTCTATGCGGTCACGAATATTAAATTAGTTACAATGGGATTGGTGTTTACTTCAAGCTCGTAAACTTGATTTAAAGAAATGTTACCATCACACCCGCAATCAATGATTGATTAATACAATATATATATATATATATATATATATATATATATATTTGTGTGTATGTGAGTGTGATAATAAAATGTCTTGGTGATTCTGTGCGATTTAAAGATTTTTATAAATATTGCTGTTTTCCCTCCTGTTGTGATAATAAGTGTTAGTGGGTTTGCTATGTTGTCTGACGTATTTCAAAATGGAATTGGTATTTGTTTGAAATTCAAAATCTTGATTTTAATAAATATCTCCAACATCCGCATAGTCAATGGTTGTTTTATAGTATTTCCTTCGTTTTTATTGGGTTTGGATGTTATTCTTGCGCAAACTTAGGTGTTTGAAGTTATTCACATTTTTAAAGTTGATAAACACCCTTATATTGCTTTTTGTGTTCTGATGCTATTACGTTTGTGTATGGTCTACGGGATTAACACTGAGTCTGCCATAAATGGTGTTGCTAATTTTCATTGAATACAGCCATAATCTATATTCAAGCATGGATTTATGAAGTTCTTGGGATAATTTTCGAAATTACAGAAATTACCAATAGTCAATCGAGCATGAAGATAAAAGCAAAAGCTTATGATCACTTTCTGGTTTGGTAGCATTATAACTTAAAAGAATGAAAAATTTAGAAACTGGATTAGTCGAAATTACCTGACCTGCGCTTTGACTAACGCAGGCTTATTTCCAATTGTTTTCTCTCTTCAATATATTACGGCGGCCGTTGAAGCAAGCTTCATTAGTGTGTTTAGTAAAATTTGTGCTGATGTGTCCCTGAAGAGGGCGGCCGATAACGGCCGCCGAAATTAATTGAAGGCACAGAACATCTGGAATTTAGCCAGTATTAGTCAAAACGCAGATCAGGTAATGCATATTTCTGTTGTATTCATTAAAAAATCGTAGATTTTTTGTTTTTCTTTCAAAACAACTTTTGTTTTGAGAATCGAATATCACAAAAAATAATGTTTTCTGTATTATCATTTTATTGCATCTATAATTATAGTAAGTTTACGTTTATTCTGTAAATATGCTATGATAAGATGGTTTATGACAGGGGCTCAAAATAAGTTGGTTTCTCACTATGTCTAAATACGTTTAATTTAAGCACAAATAAGAATTCATATATTAAATAATAAAATTATTTTTTGCTGTAGAAGTTCCTTCTCACATGTAAGGACCTATTTTTTAAGTTATTTTTAAAGAATAATTCGAACGTAAAATACGTTACATTCTAGCCTTGTCCGCGGCAAATTCTGGCCAGTACATGATGAGTTCCCAATAAGGACGAAACCCGTCTACTGTATAAATTGTCTTATACAATGCCTATACAATTCATATATTATGCCGACAAGAGTGTATATACTTAATTTGTCAGGTGTTTATATCAAGATCGCAACCTTGATTATGGTGAGCTATAATCTTTGTTTAAACTATATTTCTGATAATCAATTTAGAAAGTTTAAATTTTGGCTTAAGCCGCCGTTAAAGGACTGTTTAATCGATAAAACGTTACTTAATAAGAGAATCTGATTTAGTTGAGTATATTTCGTTTTTGGCTAATGTTTACAACCTGCTATATCATCAGCTACAGGAAAGTTTGCTGTTTTAGTAACCTCAGTAAATGCCTTCTCAGATATTAGGAAAATAGATTTGGATTAACCTTAAAAGTTACCGTATACAAACTGCAACCACGAATAAAGTGTTTGTTAATTTTTGTCTACAAATTTTTGTGCAAAATTAGGTGGCCATTTCTACCAAACCGAGTATAGAGGGCAGTCTTCTTGCGATTTCCGAGAACATGTTTGTACACAACAACTCAAAACATGGGCGAAGAACGCGTCGAGTTGACCCGCTTGATGGCTGCGATACTGGTAAGCTACTTCCAAATTCATTTATTGGAAATCATTTTATCTAATCTTTAAATTAACTTACACAGAATTGCATGTCGCAATCTATTGGGAAAAAACTGTTTGTGCTGAGCTAAGGAATTGCTAAAGGTTAATAGAATAAATTTAGAAAGATTTTCACCGAAAAATCTCAATCATACGATTGATTAACTGAACGACTAAGAGCAAATTGAGAATAACAGAGAGTTCAAAATTTTATTTATTTTCTGAAAACTGAGAAATATCGAGTTTGTAAGTTTAATAACAGTAAAATAATTATTCTTAATGAAGCTATTTTCGCATTTGAAAATGATATTTATTTAAGCCAAGTTTACGATCGTAAAATTAGCAAAAACTCCATAACAACTTTCTGTCAGTGTTTTTTTATTATTCAGCGTGACTGCTAAAATATAATATGGGCGTATGTTTGATCTAAATAAATAATGCTATGAATTTTTAAATAATGAGATAATATGGGCAACATACTCGTGCACATAAAAGAATGTTTGATCTTGAAATTGAAATATTCTGAAAAAGGAATGAAAATGTTTCTGATGAGATTCAGTTACATAAATAATATGCTCTTTGTGTATCGAAAAATGCCGGCAAATATATTATAGAGCATTGCCAATTGATTCAATTGGCTTCGAACTGTGTATGATAAGTTTCATGTCGAACAAGTTAGCGAATCGAATATAAACGTAAATCCAGTTAATTATTCCGTTTTGTCGAAGCGTAATTTCGAGACGCTTAATGTTGGCGAATGGACGAATTAAACTGGCAAATCTAAGCAAAATTTACAATAAAATTATTCCTCAATGTAATTCTTTTCACAGTAATTAGATTATCGTAATTATAATCTACAAAGCGTACACAAATTACACAGCAGGTATTCCACATAAATCGTAATTGTGCTAAATCACACACGAGCCAAGTTCTTTATCAGCGAAGCTGTTGAATTATCTCTCGTAAAATTAATCAACCCAATACACTGTTACCTAATTCATGGATAAATTTTAGTTAGGCAAATTTTAGAATTTTGAAATTTTAAATGAGAGACAAATAATATATTTAAGCATAAACTTATTTTAGACAATAAAACGGCCGTTTTCTTGTCGCCAGAACTAAACTCGATTGCAATATCTGGTACTCTATATGGTCAAATTTTATAAAGCAAGGGATAATAGGTTGGATGAAACACAAATTATACAGCGTCAAATAGGTAGCCGTAATCAAACATGCTGGGGGACGCAAACAGTTTTCAATAACATAGATATTAAATCATTGTACAAATTTTATCTAAATTAGACCATTTAGCAAAAATGAAATTATCATTTTTTTTATTGGTATATTGTGCGAATGTTTAAATATACTGGGATTTCTATTTATATCAAGCTCCTAAAATTGATTCAGAAAATTATCACCATCCGCGCAATCTGTAAAACTTGCAAACCTTACGTATCATGAACAAAAAATAAATACTGGATGAATTACCAATTTGACAATAGACAATGCTTAGTTTATGCTGACTATTGTATGGATATAATGGGATTGGTGTTTATATCAAGATCGCATCCATAATTTGAATAGTTTTTATCACAGCCCACGCAACCAGTTATCGTTTAACTACATAGAAGAATAGGAAAACATTGAATGGTTAATTTAATTAAATAATCAATTATTGCGCGGGTGGTGGCAACAATTCCCTAAATGAAGTAAAAATCCATCTCATTTTACTTAATCAGTCGTCGAACAACATAGCAGACTGACGGTAGTTTGGCTATGTTGATCGACGACTGGTTAAATACAACTGGATTGGTGTTTACTTCAAGCTTACTTTGCAAGCTTAATTTAAAGAATGTTTTAGTTGAATGATTACCACAGACATGTATGAACTGATGTCATTTGACTCCAGTGTATAGTATTTTGTGAATACAGATATTTTTATAATATAGGTTATTCTGAATTGCTGTAAAATTTGGTGTATATGCAATATCATAATGTTGTTACCCTTAACTCATTTAATGTCCGAATCTTTGGCCTTCATCGGCGTGCGTAAAAAGATCTGTTGTATATCTGGCTGGAAAATACGTCGTCCAATATATAAACCTGGGAAGACCTATCAGTCGATAGTGAACATCGTTAAGAGTCAAAAATCACTAAACACGTGTTGTAAACCAAATAACTGCCTAACCAAGTTAACTGGATGAATATATTCATTGGTCAAATAATTCACACTGCACATTATCGTTGTCAGAGCGACAGCAATTAAACTATTTTAAAGCTTCATTCTTATTTGGAAAATCGATTAAGGCAAATTCTGCCACCCGCTGGCCTCGACTTAGGGGCATACGTTGTGGAAGCCAACCTTTTCATCACAAAAACTGATTGAAAAGCGGCGCTTCACTAATTGTAGTAGCACAGGCGCACTTTGCTTTCATGTCTAAATTTAAGGAAATATTATTTTTTTAAATTTGATTGCGGAGTGCCAGTTTCATATTCTTCAATACCGCATTTTGCTTACGCGGGTTGTAGCTTTGCACTAACAGTTTTTCAAAGTTTTTGAACAAACAGCTGACTTGGAGCCTATCAGTTTTACAAAGATTCGATTGATCACAATTTCCATTTCATTTTAAAGAAATATGGTTGAAATCATGCTCGTATGGAAAGATTTTCTCCTCGGAATTATTCAGCCAATGGGCAACAACTCTGTTTTTCAATTAAAGTAGTCAATACGAAATCTCGTATTTAATAGAAATTTGACCAAACAGTTCGTTATTTAGCCTATTCCTTTTGTTGAATGTAGACTAGATCTGATATTTAACTTCATTTTAATTAATATATTCACGAAATAAAGCCTTCTTTTAACATTAGCTTTTCATGGTTGGTTTAAATCTTTCTCGTTTTTAATTTTGGTTGAGTTCCGTGATTTCAAAAGACATAGATTCGAGATGAAGATATCCAGGTTTGTTTATCGAATAATAAATGTTACAATTTGCGATGGTGAATTCTTTGCAAATCATGCAACATTTACTTTATACTGAAAAATAATTTGCCTTGCTCCAAAACATCGTGAGCTTCACAATCTCAACTCATCCAAAACGGTAATAGTATAAAAAAGATTATTCGCGATTACTCACGATCATATTTTCTACACTCAATTTCTGCGGATGTCATAGTTGTGAGCAGTAGACTTAATAAGATTTCCGTTGGCAAAGCAATGTTATTTTTCGAATATCATTCCGCAAATCGAGTGTTCTCTGCTTCGATTCCCGAGTTAACTATGTCGTCGTTCTTATGCATTATATAGAGAATACAATACCACCAACCGAATTAATTGAAGCTATAAAATTCACGAAAGATTCTAAACCTTCCATTCATAAAACTTATAAATTATTTTTGATCTTGTGTTTGAGATCACGTGTTACAAATAACTCTACTTTTATTTAAGGTCGGCTTTAGATATATTAAATGAAATTTTAACCTGCAAACTAAGCAAAATTACTTCGTAAGGGATATTCCATCATTCGCTAAGCTAATCTTGGACGAAATCGAAATTACAAAGTTACAGCGAAGATATGATTAAAACATTTTATTGAGCCCTCGGCTGTAAATATTATATAAACTAAAGTTGCAAACATGAGATAAATACCACGCCCATAGTTTTTTTATGGTCATAAAAAGATCAGGATATCCTAAAAACAAATCAGTTAGTCAAATTATTAATCAGGCCTTAAACGTGGCTTTCTTAAAAGCACAGATTTTCGTTCACCAAGCAAACTGCACCCAACTGTTTTACGTAGGGCTCATACTACAATGACTTTATTTTTAAATTATATTCGTCTAGTAGACCCTACCTTCACATTTATTGATAAAATCCTTCGTTCTATGCTAAATAACTTGTGAGGCTCGAATCGTTAACACAAATGATGGCAGCCAATTTATTCTCCTGAATGAGATTTTCTGCTTTTATTTTAAAAACTTGACAAATTTGAGCCTGAATATTAGCTAATTGTAAGTTGTCGGCTAAATACTTATCTGGAATAAGACTGAAACGCGACATATTTCTTCATTTTTCAGTGGCATACAATGTTCTGGTAATTAAACTTAGTTCATAAATGCGATCTGTGACAGCGCATCGAAGTCCAGAACTGAAATTACTATATACTTGAGAAGTACAAGTTAAATTATTTTCCCCATTATAATATATATAATAAAGTTTATCCTAATTTCTGTCATTAGCAAAAGTGGAAAAAATAAAAAAAAAATTTTAATAATAAAATTGATAGTAATATTACTAATGTTTCTAATAATATTGATACCAATAATTATTTTATTAATTATTAAAAATTATACTACTGAAATGAACTTTAACTTTTTATATTATATTGAAGCTATTTCTATCAATAATTCTGCATTTGAACTATGTACTCTTTAACAGCTTCATTATCAACATTATTATTATTTTTTAAATTATTATTATTATTATTATTATAATTATTATTATTATTATTATTATCATCATTATTTTTATTATTTTTTGTTGATAATATTGTACCAACAAATTGTACGATAACATTGACAGCAACATGATTGCAAATCTTTCAAAGCATTGTGCCGTTTGACAATTAAACAGTAGGTGGTCTATTACCGAATAATCGTTTGTAAAATTAGATTTGATGCCCTATTATTGATATTATAATGAGGAATAGACTAACAGAATGAGAAAACAGCATCAATTTTAGTCACTGTAGATGGGAGGCATTGGTTTTATATGACACCTAATTTAGGAAGATGCCAACATTTCACATGGGCACAAATATAAAAGAGCAGGAATATGTATAAATGGTAAACACGAGTTCGCTCAAATGCAAATATGAAGAAGATTATATTTTTCATTAAGTTGTATCAATTTGTATTTATATGAAACTTATATTCGCTATATAAACATCAAAACAAAAATTAGCTTAAAAATTTTAGCACGACCGGCTTGCGTAATCTTAACGAAATAAATCTTGAAAATAACGGCTCAAGACAAATAAATGTATAGAGTCATTGTTCGTAGAATTCATTTTTTAGGGAATTTTACTACACATCTCTTTAGCATACAAAAAACAACTATTATAAATAGCACCCTTGACGCTGTAGTGAATCATTTAAAGTACAAGTTCTCTAGAACACCTTCCATTGCAGCTATTTCTAATTCTGCTCATACGAACGCAAATATAAAATTTCCTGCAAATATTGTAACCATGCTAAAATGCCAACCATAAAACTATTTTCTATCCGAGAATCAGTAAGCATAAATTTAATGAATGGCATCGGAATCTTGTATTTTCAATTTAAAATGAGGTGATCGATATTTTAGCTTTTCTTGATGCGTTGCTCAAACGTAGAACTGATGGCCTATTACGCAGATCTGTTTTACTTAAGAAAACATGTACACCACAATATTTGCATTTCAATAGCTACAGCCTATTGAAATGGAAAAAGGCTTAGTCAAAACCTTGTTACATAGGAAATTGCAAATTTGTTCGCCAAGTTGTTTGCAGACTGAGTTGGATGGTGTGCGTAATACATTTTATACATAAGTATAAACATAATGATTAATTGAAGAGTCCCCAATAAGGACAAAACTGGTTTACTGGATGAATTGTTTTGTCTACCTTATATAATGCTTAGTTAATACAGACAAAAATAAATATAATTATATTTGTGTTTATATCAAGCCAGCAAACTTGATTCAATTAATTTCTATCACCGACAGAACAATCAACAATCGCTTAATTGCATAAATCTTCGATTCGAAAACCCATCCACGGATAGCACTGTGCCTGTTCGATAATGGCAGATTTCGGATGGCTGGTTGGTACTTTAATTCTAAAGAGATGTCACTTAGGCTCCAACCAAAGGAAAGGCGAACCAAAATCTTAAGTTAGCATATCATTAAAAATTGTGTGCGGTATGCAGCAGAGTGATACAGTGGATGGAGTCGAAGATTTCGAAACAAATTTTTCCCACGTCGAGCTCCGTCTGCGGCAAAATACTTTTCCATATTAAAAAAAATCCCAATTAGAATAAAACCTCTCTATTCTGCATTCATCATTAAAATTATATATATATATATGCGTATTAGAATTTGAAGAAATAAATGGTAAATGAATAAATATTGATTGCACGCGTTGTGATAGCAATTATTCTGTGATGATCAAAAACCTATTTTCAATTAATCAGCCGCACAATATGACTTATATTAGACCACGAAAACAAATAATTGCTATCATCATCTGCGCAGCCAGTGGTTGCTGAATTGATTTTCAATTTCGTGCAACTGATTAAATCAAATGAGATTGCTGTTTATCTCAAGTTTGCAAACCATCAATGCATTGAATAATTGTTTTAATAGGGGTTAGATACATGAAATTAATGTTTAGCTCAAATTAACATATTTTACTTTAAAGATGAATTAATATTTGTCTAATCTGGTTTTAAAAAGATGGCATTGGTGTTTATCTATAGTCTTTAATCTCGATTTAACGAAGTTTTATCATCCCTCGCGCAATTAATTACTTTTTGAATATATATGTATTTTGCATCTCATTGACATATATCCTAAATTTGACGAATTATTTGTCACAGGAAATAATATGAAGTAAAGAGAACCACAGACCATATTTAATGGGTCTCGAAAATTCGGAAAAAAATTGTCGGATTGTTTTGTTCCAACGTCATTTTCAGATAAACAGCTAGTGGAAGGCTCCAAAAGGAAGGGACAAGTGAGAACCTATCAAACAAAGCCAAAAATCGGTACACCGGGATATGTAAAGGATTCAAGATTTTACCGACCTACGAGTGCTATCAATTATCCCACACAAGAAAATGACGGCGAAATTCACAACAAGAAGGACAGCACTGCGCATTTCAAATTAACATTTAATCCCATATTCAATGTTTGAGCGAGATATTTTTGTTATTTTGAAGTGCAGAACTGTTGGTGAATGGAATCCAATACCATAAAAAGGAACGTTAACATCTTTACAGAAATATATTCAGTTTGCATGTTTTTATGAATTAACAAATGGATAGATGAATAAATAATTCTATTAGTAAGAAGACTGAATTTCTTATTATATAATAATTCTGTCGACGGATTCATAATTGAATAGACATAGTGAAATGCATAAAGATAGAATTATGAATGAATATATCTTTTAAATTAAATATTTATTTATTGCGTGGGTGGTCATAACAATTAGTTAAACGAAGGTCGCTAAACTGTTATAATAAACAACTCTATTATATATTTTTTCTGCATAAACTAAGCAATTTCTAAGGCAACGCAGACAATTCATTAAGTACTTTTTAACAAGGTTTCGATCACGATATAATCTCCTGACCCAATATTTGCATACTTTTCTCAGTATAAACTAAGTATGGAAAAGGCAAATCATCCAGTAGACCGGTTTCGTCCTTATTGGGAAATCATCACGTACTGCCCGGAATTTGCTGCGGACAGGATTCAAGCCTGGGCACGTCTGATTCGGAATCTGATGCTTAAGCCATTGAGCCACTCTTCCGCACATAACACACATGTTGAAATTTATATAATAACTAGTGGCAAGGTGGCTTAGTGTTTAGAACTCCAGATTCAGAGGCAGACATGCCCAGGTTCGAGCCCAATCCACGGCAACTTCTGGACAGTACATGGTGAGTTCCCAATAAGGTCGAAACCGGTCTTCTGGATGAATTTGCTTTTAAACACTATAATATACTTAGTTTATACTAACAAATGTATTTACATAATTGGTCAAGTGTTTATATCAAGATCGCAACCTTGATTAAAAGTAATTTGTATCATCATCTGTGCAACCAATATTCGTTTTATTCCTTAAGTAAACGAGCTTCGCCCTTATTTGGAACTATTCATATAGTCTCCATAATTTTGCCACGGACGAGCTCGAACTGTGGCACATTTGTTTCGGAATCTGTGACTCTATACACTGTGTCAACTTGCAGTCTATCACACACAAGTTTTATTTATTTTTGGTCTGCCTTTTCGTCAGGTGGAGCCTATATTGCATCTCTTTTGACCTAAACTTTAAATTAGACACCCCAAGTGAATAGATAGATTGCTAGCAACACTTACATTTAAGTCGATGCATAAACAAAAAACCCGGTAGATACTTTGAGTGTGTTGTAATTGGAATTTTACACGCCATAATTAATTATTTATATGATAGAATTTTTAACGTTATGTTTGGTTCAGTGAAGCGTTTAACTGTGGAGTGTAATAAGGTTTTATATTTCTGCAAATTTTGCCTTAGGGCGGCTTTAAATGCCCCTCTATGCCTCTTTGTGTTAACACGTTTAAGCAGCTAATGATATTTCCCTAATGCTGCCTCGAATAATACCTTCGTCCTTATTGTCCATTTCTGATGTACACGAATGCGTAAGCAGAAACGTGAAAATTTCTGTAATATGGTTCTGTCGACATGGCCGCCAAGTATTTCATGTAATGCTGTTGATTAATTAAATGCGCGAATAAAGAAATACGTGAAAAGACATGGAATTTATTAAGCGCCATCCTTCGATTGGTTAATCATTTGAAGAGAACGGTGTGTGAAATTAGGCGTTGAATAATGTTACTGTTATGCAATGTAACTTTTAAAACATTAACTGTAATATTTGCAACTTCAAATGGAGTTAATTTGTGAACGAAAGGAAGTTATTCATGCTAATTAATTTGGATATAATTGATTGCGCATGGACTGATACGATTCTTTGCATTAAGTTAGAATGCCATGGACAATGAACATTCACCTTTTTACCGGTCGTTCAGCATTGCATAAATTATTTACTTCACAGATAGTGAGTGAGTGAGTAAGTGAGTAATTGATTGATTGAGTATTGGAAAGGCAGAGTTATTCACTGAGTAATAAGTGCATGAAAGAAAGGGAATGGAGGAAGTGATTATAGCTGATGTGTGAAACAATGAGAAATCGAACGAATGAATTATTATCATATTGATTGAATAAGTCCATGTGAAAGTGATTGAGTGAGCAGAAAAATAAGCAAGTGAAATTTTGAGGGTCTAAATGAATGAACGAGTGTGTGTGTTTGTGTGTGCATGAGGAAGCTAGTGAGAGCAAGAGTAAATAATTGAGTCAATGATTGTGGAATTGAGTGAACGACTGATCGAATAAATGCTTACGGAAATGATTAAATTCATAGTTTAGTTAAAGTCTGAATTCATTAGTAATTTAATGAGTAACGTGACGTATTAATGAAATAATTTATTTAGATTTCGACTGAATTGCTGAGTGCGTAATTAAGTGAATTTTAACACTTCTCCGTATAAATTCAGAAACGAGTGAGTTAGCGACTAACTGTTGAATTAATTAATGTAGGGACAGATACACACCTACACTCCACAGGAGCCACATGTATAAAAATTATGTTTGTCCTAAAGCCTTACGAATTAGCATATATGCTGATAACATTCTGGGCAGTTCTTTTTAAAAGTAAGGTTATATTTACCTCGAGTTTGCGAGTACCAGTTAGCGTCTGAGTTTTCTCGAGTTACAAATTGCCCGAAGAGAAACGTAAAACTGTCCATTGTGATGCACAACAACAAACCTACAGGTGAGAGATATATATATATATATATATATATATAAATATATATATATATATATATATATTACTATAGTTATTGCTTCAAACTTAATAAGGAAACACTGTCCAAAAGCATGAATTAGTATAAACCTGAAAAATGCATCAATACGCAATTTAAATGGAGTTTGAAATGGTGTGCATGAAATCGATCCAAATACTTCCAGGTTCGATTCCCAGCCGTGGTCATTTTGGCTTTTATTGATAAGTGTCAAATCAGGATGGAATTATTATTCCACATTCTTCTACCATATATATAGTGGTTAAAGGGCGTAATACCGGCTCCTACTGATGAGTCGCCAGTAAGCACGAAACGAATGTGCATGATATTATACTTTCCGTTCATGCTGCCTTTGGTTTATCCTTCTGGTCACAACTGAACTAATTTGTTACTAGGTTCGCAAAGCCTAATACATACTTGCAGGATGGAATTAGTCTAGTAGATAATGCATATTCGCTAACTTTTTCGATATTGAATATACCGATGCAATATCTAAGTGAACAAATTCTGCTATCATAGGTTAAACTAATCTATAGCGTTGCGAATTTTCGTTCACATGGGTTGTAGTGCAAGCCAAACATTTGCCAATGAATGAAAGTATAACTATTTCAGTAGTATTTATTCTTTCAATACACCGTGTTATAAGACGCTGTTCTCACTTTACGTGAACATTAAATGATTAATGAAAAAAGAATGAAAGTGATGTGAATGCTTAATGACGCCACTTTTGCAGATATGATGCAGTTATAGAAATAAATATTTTTATATACATAAACTGCAGAAATATATTGCCGAATGCTTATGAAACCAACGTCCAATAAATGGAATGCATTTAATAGGTTGTATGAATGGTTGAAAATAAAGTGATTAGTGCTTATCCGAAGTTCATAATCTTGATTTGAACAATTTTATGATTACATAACAATTTTCAAACGACATCTCTTGTCAAATTCAATATATTTAAAACCATCATAGGCGAGACCCATATATATTCTATAACACAAAATATATACGATTCACCATAGTCAGGTGGCCGACGACCACTGATGATGATCACTGAATGTCGAATCGCGTTAATATGTGATTGATGATAGCATTGGTACGTTTTGCGACTGGTTATTTACAATGGTACTGATTTTTATATCAAGCTCGCAAACTTGAATTAAAGAAATGTTACCATCACGATTTTTTAATTTTATCCCTTACATATACATATATATATACATATATATATATATATATATATATATATATATATATATATATATAGGCGAAATAAAATTAAACAATTAACGATTGCGCAGGTGGTGGTAACTATTCTTTAAATCAAATTTGCGAACTTGAAGTAAACACCAATCCCACACACGCACTGACGCGTTTCGACATTCTACACGTTCATCATCAGAGTACGGCGACAAACTACCTAGCGAGAATCAAACCGCATTGCATATATAAATGGAACTCAAAATTAGGCATGCGGCTCTCACCTCTAGAAGTCCCGCATACATTGAACTTGACCGTAAATGTCGGCTACATAATTTCTATGCAGTCACGAACATTAACTGTATTGCAGCTTCCGCAATATATATATATATATATATATATATATATATATATATATATATATATATATATATTCATTGTACCCTTCCTGTGTGCAAAAACAAAAAGAAATTTTATCAGATATAAGAAATATTTCTTTCGCATGGTCTTCTCAAATATCTACTAATGAACATATCTTTATATATAAATTGGAAAGCCAAACAAGATAGAAATATGTGAACATAGAGAGAGTGTGAAAAATAGAAACCAATCAAATTGCGTGCGTCACATCCAGTTCAAGCTCAATGCTTGTACGTGCTTCTTCTGCTTACATAAATCCGGCTGCAATTTGTTTATCCATAAGGCTTCGTATGTGGCTAGCTCCCTTTTGTTTTTGCATTTAGTAATTACTTTGAATGCTACGTCTGGAGAACATACGTGCGATGTTTCGATGATGTGTTGCGCAATAGCAGACGTGTATTCACCATTTGATTTAAAACAGGCGTTTAAGTTGCAATGTTCTCTCATTCGAGTAATTAACCGTCTGGTCGATCGGCCTACGTAAGTTGATCGACAACTTGCGCATGTATATTGGTAAATAATATTTGATATCGATATTAACGGCTGTTTCTCTTTGATTGCTGGTAAAGGCAAGTGTGTTACCCTAAATAACACTCGTAGTTTGACTGCATTAAATGTGCGTGTTAATGCTGCTTCAACTTTCTTTTGTGCCATTCGGGAAACTGCATCCCCCTTAAATGGGATGTTTAGGTAGACTGTTTTCTTTTCTTATATGGATAAACAAATTGCAGCCGGATTTATGTAAGCAGAAGAAGCATGTACAAGCATTTAGCTTGAACTGGATGTGACGCACGCAATTTGATTGGTTTCTATTTTTCACACTCTCTCTATGTTCACATATTTCTATCTTGTTTGGCTTTCCAATTTATATATAAAGATATGTTCATTAGTAGATATTTGAGAAGACAATGCGAAAGAAATATTTCTTATATCTGATAAAATTTCTTTTTGTTTTTGCACACAGGAAGGGTACAATGAATTTTATTAAAGCTCGCATTTCAAAAGAATATATATATATATATATATATATATATATATATATATATATATATATATACACAATTGAACAATCAATGAATGTGGAATAATAGGACCGTCCTATTATTCCACATTCTTCGACCAAATATATAGTGGTTAAAGGGCGTAATACCGGCTCCTACTGATGAGTCGCCAGTAAGCACGAAACGAATGTGCATGAGATTATACTTTCCGAACATGCTGCCTTTGGTTTATCCTTCTGGTCACAACTGAACTAATTTGTTACTATGTTCGCAACACCTAATACATACTTGCATACATATTAGGTCTTCGCAACAAAGAGAATTTAACTTACAAAAGTCATCATCCCGGAATATTTAATATGTAGAAAAAATATATGAACAATATATATATATATATATATATATATATATATATATATATATATATATATATATATATAACTATTTAAATAAACGTGTGCAGAGTTTAATGCACTTTATTATTACTCATGCACATTTCAATTCATCAAAATGAAGTAGGTCTACTTTGTCTATAAGTATAATATTCTTGCTGTTCTTGAACTATTATATGAAATCATCTGTGCGAGCTTGAATTAAACACTAATCCCGTTGTATTCAAATTGTCGTCGAACAACCTAGGAAAACTACCTTCAGTTATATGTACTGGCACGTTTAGCAATACGTAACCGAAAC
>JAQBSW010000292.1:0-228708 GCA_029291075.1 Eudiplozoon nipponicum
TTATTTACAAAAGGATATGGCTTTCCCATTGGTTAACCCGGTACTTTATCATTAGTACTTTCTGAACTTTTGAGGCAATCGTTTAGTAGTTCCATTGCTTTGTAGTTTTAGCTTTCCATAATTAATCGTCATTTTACTGCAAGTTTGAAACATCATCTCCAAACTGCTCCACGTTATTCTTTATATCTAAGCTTGGGACTTGCCATATACCGCCATATATATACATATATATATATATATATATATATATATATATATAATATTTTCATTTGAGTTAACAGGGTGGCAGCTAGTTAAAACTTGATTTTTCTTCTATTTCCTGTTGGGACTGATTAGTAAATATCTGTGCCTGTTTGTGTGTGTAGGTCTTTCTCACTGTTTTGCAAAGTGATATATGGGATTTGGTCATTTACTTTGCAATAAACCGAGAAAGACCTTTACATGCAACCAAGCACTCATACAGACATATACACAGACACACTTACTAATCAGCCCAAACAAGAAATAGAAATAAAATCGAGTCAAACTAGTTGCCCCCAGCATAATCAAATGAAAACCCAGGATGTATATAAATGCAAGATTGTAAAGAGAAAATTAGATTTCTCGATATATATATATATATATATATATATATTATCCGTATAAGATTACCATGCAATATATTATCAGCTTAAACTAATTTATTTAATTACGCCTATCCTTTATAAGACTGCATCAGTAGTAACCAGAATTGTGTTAGAATGGAATTGAATCCGGAATATTTTATTCCAAGTCAGGCACTCAATATGTGCATCATCGAATTGGCGCCTTGTATGAAATTTTGAGTTTTTAAAAACATAATTTGATTGATAATTCATTCATTCGGGTGGGCCCTTGTGCGTTTCACATTAAAACTAAATTTTTAGTTACCAACATTGGATATACCCGAATGCGAATAACACCATGCCATTTGGAATCTAACATTGAACGAAATTATATTGGCTATATTTGTTTATAAATATTTTGTCACTATGTACTAAATATTGCTGATAACATCAATTGAAAAATGATCGAAAGCGACGCTCAATAGAATCCACCAAAAACCAAAACTGGCCGAAACTCAACTGAAAATTGCACTTTGTGCTCATCATCAATTCTCTTGTTAATGAGTTGTCTGACTTAAAATCAAATACTTCTGAGGTCAAATCTGGGCTTTGGCCATTCTAGCTGCTAAAGATTAGTACTCAAAATGGATATATATATATCCTATTGAAATGCGAGCTTTAATAAAATTGACTGTACCTTTACCATGTGCAAAAGCAAAAAGAAATTTTATCAGAAACAAGAAAAATTTCTTTCTTATTATCTCCTCAAGTGTCTACTAATGAACTTATCTTTATATATAAATTTAAAAGCAAAACAAGATAGAAATATGCAACCATAGAGAGAGTGTGAAAAATGGAAACCAATCAATTGCGTGCGTCACATCCAGTTCAAGCTCAATGCCTAAACATGTTTCTTCTGGTTGCATAAATCCCGCTGCAATTTGTTTATCCATAAGGCTTTGTATGTGGCTAGCTCTCTTTTGTTATTTCATTTAGTAATTATTTAGAATGCTGCGTCTGGAGAACATAAGTGCGATGTTTTGAGGATGTGATGCGCAATTGTAGACGCGTATTCACCATTTGATTTAAAACAGGCGTTTAAGTTACAATGTTCTCTCATTCGAGTAATTAACCGTCTGGTCTGTCGGCCTACGTAAGTTGATCGACAACTTACGCATGTATATTGGTAAATAATATTTGATATCGACATTAACGGCCGTTTCTCTTTGATTGCTGATAAAAGCATGTGTGTTACCCTAAATAACACTCGTAGTTGAGCTGCATTAAATGTGCGTGGTAATGCTGCTTCAGCTTTTTTTTGTGCCATTTGGGAAGCTGCTTCCTCCTTAAATGGGATGTTGAGGTAGAATGTTTTATTTCCTGACCCATAATACGCCAGTTTATGTTTTATTTCCCTTTTAATAATGGATTCAATTAATTGTCTGGGATAGCCATTAGACATTAAATCGTTAATTTCTTTATTATATTCATTTTCTTTTGAATCTTGACAAACGAACCTGTCAATTCTCTAAAACCAACCACGAACTGTTGATAATTTTTATTGAAATAGCACAAACTGCTGTAATGCAAATACTGTGAAGACCATGTTGGTTTATGGTAAATTGTTTTGTTTAATTTACCATTAGTTTCTTTCATTAATAGTACATCTAAGAAGGGCAGACGATCATCTATCTCATGCACTGACGTGAAGCCGATATTCTTATGCGCTCTGTTGAAACTTTGAAGCAGTGTTCGTGATTGCGACCTGTTCTTAAGTACAAGAAATATATCATCCACGTACCGTATATATTGAGCACATTTATGTCACTCTTTAATGATGTGTTCTCTAGATGCCCTAGAAAAATCTGAGCCAACACTGGATATAAGGTGTTCCACATTGCCGCATAATCAGACTGTTTATAGATGCTTCCATTAAAATAAACTGTACGTCTTTCGTGCATAATAAGGCAAGCTTGCGTAGAGTGTAACCTGGCAACAGCGATGGTACTATGTTGTGTTCTACCGCTTTGACTATAATGTCAATAGTTTCATCAATTTGAACATTTGTAAACAAAGACGTAACATCAAAAGATAGCATGATCTTGTTTTTAACATTTATATATTAAATTTTGTTTACAAACTCAAACGAATCGGTAACCAAATAATTATCTAGTAGTTGGCGTAATGGTTCAAGTAAACGAACTAGCCATTTAGCTAGTGTATGAAACGGAGAATTTACCTTTGATAAATTTGGCCTCATAGGACAACCTTTTTTGTGTTTTTGGTAATCCGTACATTGCTAGTGTAGATGATCCAACTGGCTTGAGCTTCTGTGCAGTTGCCTCATCAATTAAACCGGAATCTGTCAAAATCTAAATTTAACTTATTACTTTGTGCTCCACTTTGTCTATTTCATCTGATTTATCGTCTAGACGTGTGAATTTTGTATTGTCCTTTAGCACGTTTTCCATCTTATTTAGGTAGTCAGATTTGTCCATTATAACTACACTCTTGTCTTTATTAGCGCGTAGTATTTTGATGTCTGTCTTTCTGCTGATACCTCTAAGCGCATTTAGACGTTGCTTTGTCAATGCATACTGTTCTGCGCATTTAGACGATTTCAAATTTGAAGCCTGATTAACTAATGAATCCTTGAAACATTTTTATAATCAATATTGGTAGGTACCAAGTCAGCTGTTTGTTCAAATAGCAATTCAAATGCTGCCTCAAAATCAACATCGTATTTATTAGAAGGATGTATTCCATAATTTAGCCCATCGATAGTGCCTCCATTGTAAGCTGATCGATTGGCACTTTTGATAAGTTAAGCACGCGCTTTCAACTGAGAACATAAGAATATCGGCTTCACGTCAGTGCGTGAGAAACATGATCGTCTGCCCTTCTTAGATGTACTATTAAAAAAAGAAACTAATGGTAAATTAAACAAAACAATTTACCATAAACGAACATGGTCTGTACAGTATTTGCATTACAGCAGTTTTGTGCAGTTTCCATATAAATTATCAACAGTTCGTGGCTGCTTTTCAAAAATTAACCGGTTCGTTACTCAAGATTCAAACAGAAACTAATATAATAAAGCAATAAACGATTTAATGTCGAATGGTTATCCTAGACAATTAATTTACTGAATTATTAAAAGGGAATTAAACAGAAACAAACGTATTACGGGCCAGAAAAGAAAATAGTCTACCTGAACATCCAATTTAAGGAGGATGCAGTTTCACGAATGGCACAGAAGAGAGTTGAAGCAGCATTAACACGCACATTTAATGCAGCTAAACTGCGAGTGTTATTTAGGGTAACACACTTGCCTTTATCAGCAATCAAAGAGAAACAGAGTTAATGTCGATATCAATTATTATTTACCAATTTACATAAGCAAGCTGTCGATCAACTTACGTAGAATGATCGACCAGAGGGTTAATTACTCGAATGAGAGAACATTGTAACTTAAACAGTTAAATACTGTTTTGTTGCGAATATTAATATATATGTATAGGAGTTATATAGTATATATATATATATATATATATATATATATATATATATATATATATATATAAGTATGTATTAGGTCTTGCGAACATAGTAACAAATTAGTTCTGTTGTGACCAGAAGGATAAACCAAATGCAGCACGAACAGAAAGTATTATCTCATGCACATGCGAATGTCCATGAGATTATACTTGGGCTCTGATAATGTTCAACGCGGTTCAAATCTCATCAGTGCGTTTGATTTACTGTGGCTGTGCCATGTTATGTGCTTGGTTAAATAAAATGTGATTTTAGTTTATTTAATGCTTGCAAACCGGGTTTTATAAACCAAGGATAACTCATTCAAAATAAATACCACTAGAGATACTCAAAACTAATTAAAAAATTTCCGATTATGAAATTAGCGAAATTAGCTTGTTTTTAATAATTAATTAAAACTTAAATTTCCAAATACTTGCAAAATATGGGTTATATACAAAAAATATTGTTTAACACCAAGTAGATATAATTAGTGAGAATTATACCTAGTTCTTACTCTCTAAATTACCACCCAGTAATAGGCAACATCAGTATCGTGAACAAATGGAAAATATATTTTTGAATATTTACCTTAAAATTGCATTTCTTCAGTGATAAATGCCATGGTTCTGATTTTTAATTCGTGTTGAGCTTTAGGTAAACAATAATCCTATTTTATCTAACTAGTCACATGTTATATCAGAACTACGCTCAGCTCCGCGTATTGATGCGTTTTGAATATTTCTGGTGACAAACAGAGCACGACGATAAACTGACTAACGTAGATAAAACCGTACTGCATATATAAGTCATAAAGAATCACATATGCGACTCCAACTGCAGGTGTTCTCGCTTAAACTGTACTTCATTTGATTTGAGCATTATATTTGTGCGAGCTTGGAATAAAAACCAATCAAATTTATCCAACTGTCATAACTTTAATGTCCGTTACTTAGTAATGATGAACTTGAAATGTCGGGACGCGGCCGTAAATGCGACAGACAATGGTTTTACTATACTGTACGACTGATTAGATGCTATAGTATTGGTATGTGTTTTCTGCGCGAAAACTTTATTTAAAGAAAGGCTACACTACCCGCGCGATCCATAATTATTTATCTGTAAAATTTATATGCGTCTGATCATATCTGCCAAAAATGATTTGCTCGGGATCGCGTAGAAATTGTGCCGCCGAAATTTTAAATCAAGTAAAATTTATAACAGATTATTATTGGTAAGAGCTACATAACTTTTTATTTGTATCATATATATATATATATATATATATATATATATATATATATATATATATATATATATATATGCATGGTATACTTGTTCATCAGTTTGTGGTTGTGTTTATTGCATGGGAAAAATGTCAGTAAGTGAGTCTAATAGTTTTGCTATGACATACAACGTTTTATATACAAGGGATTGGCCTTTATCCTAAGCTTAAAATCTTATTTAAAGAAATATCATCACCAGCTGCGCAATCGAAGATTTTATACATGTATAGCTTATATAAGTGTACTAAACGCAGAAAAATGTTATATTTGTGACTGTATCAAACTTTAATGTCTGGTCAATTGCCATGTTCGCAAGACTTCTAAGGATATGAGCCGTATATTTGATTTTATATGACTTATATATAAATTTCAGCATTATCCTTGTTAGTTCATTTGCCATCATACTTTGATTATGATGATAATGGGTTGTAGCGCGTCACTTCGTGCAGCTGATGGAATTTTTAAAGTGATGTGTCTTGTTAAGTTCAATGGGATCGGAGTTTGTTTCTATCTTACATACCTGTAAGAATAGGTATCAATATCTGCCATATAAACGAATGTTTAATTGCATAAGTACTAGCCTAAGTTTTCGTTTTATTCTTATTTATTTGCGGAAGTCGCACGATTGTATGCGAAAAGTAACTTGTTGGTAATTAATTGTACAGGACTGTAAATCTGTATGCGGGTTATTGTATCTGATAAAATTTCTTTTTCTTTTTGTACATAGGAAAGGTACTATAAATTTTATGAAGACTCGCATTCCATATATATATATGTATATATATAAAATAATTTTCCAACTTTGCTTCATGTTGAACATATATACTTATAGAATAGTCTGCGTATTATTTAAATAATTTGCTAAGAATGTTTTTTTTCATTTTACGGTTGCTTGGCTTTTTTGATCAATTTATTCTTCGTATGTCAAAAATATATGTTACCACATATAAGTAATAAACTGTCAGCTACTAATGGTTTTGAGAAAGTTCTATTTACAAACTTTTTGTGAGCTGAATGCGATGTTACCTTTTATATTAGGACACATTTTCTACATGATTCAAATTAATTGAGGCACCTATATTTAAAATGGCAGGTCGCACATTAATGGTAAGTGAATCCTTTGAAATCTGGATGGGGCGTGAATTGCTATTAATTTATATAAACTTTTAATTGTAATTTTGATTAAGAAACGTGTTCTAGGTAACTTAGCACATGATCGGTTTTTTGTTCTAAGAAGATTTTCCTGACTCGTTTGCCAGGTTAATGAACTAGTTTCTCGTGTATTAATTTAATATTTTGATTTTGTGATGAATATATTGTTCTGTGAACGTTGTTTATGTGTCTTGTTTGTGTCAAATCACCATTTATTGCAAGTACGTTGGATTAACATGTTGGGAATGATGTTTCCTTACTCTATTTCGACAGTAAATTTGAGATATCAATAGATTCCATTAGTTTTTTTGAATGTTTTAGATGGATCTACTAATTCTGGGACAAACATCAGTAGATAATTAACTTCACTTTTGTAAAGTTGTTATTGGCCAATAATATTTTGCAGGATTGTTTACTGAATATCGAAATTGCACGCATTGTCCAGTGGAAGAAATACGTAGGTTTTCATAAAAAAATTAACCGATGAAGTCAAATTTCACGTTTTCATACATGCTAATATTGATTACTTGAAATCATTAATGTTTATTTAAAAGTCTGGAATTTTAGTTATAATCAGGTCATAAAGGATAGTCATAGTTATTCCGTATTGGAAAATTAGTAAACGACAACGCAGCAACATGCAAAACCATTCAGTTGCCACAGATGATTTTTCTGTTTAGTCGTCGGCTAATTCAAAACATTCGTGGTGGTTTGTTTATTTATTTCATTTACAAATTGGATGTAATAAATTGCAGAAAAAAATTGCTGGATTGTGCGCGAAGTGACAGGCAATGGCATTACAAGACGCAAACGAGAAGAACGTAATTTTTCTGATAGCTTTATGACATTTTGGTTCGGCGTACAGTCTTGTCAAAAATGTTCCATTTGGGTTCGCCTTTTTATTTTTACACAATTTAAAGATCTGTTTTCAGATTTAGCCATTGAAGGTAAAACCAGTTTTATCTGTCGTTTCTAAAAATTTCAGCATTAATTACTTCAATATGTTCAAAATTATCTTTCTTTCTACTGCCTTGTTTGAATTTCGAACGATCATATATGCTCCAATTCATGAACCCATTATTGACAGCGATCTCATGTCTAAAATCTCCTGATTATATTTCAAGCGTGGCAAGCTTTTATGTTTTTGTAGTTATTGGATTCTGAATTAATCTACATGACTTGTTCTAAAGGGTTGATTACCTTTGCTATTTTTAGTTTATTGGCAACTTTATTTTTTTTCATTGAAGGCTTTTTAAGCGACACCTTCTACTAAATCATTACAATATCTTTTCGCCGTCGACTGAAATTTAACAACTTTGTGGAATCTTGGATTTATTTTAATGGCGTATAAGTTTCTCTGCTATATATGTTATTTCCTTCTTATGTCATAAAAACGCTTTTACATATCTGTAAATGTTTGAATCACTATTTGTAAAAAATTTTGATTGTCCAAGTATTTCTACAACTATATCCCGAGGTCTTTTATGTTTTTGTTATTATTTTGTCAACATTTCCAATTGTATCACACAGCCATTTATTAAAATTTTATTCAAATATTTAATTCATGACGAAACGATTAAATACTTTTTTCAGAGTCTTCCAGTTTTTATTATTTTTTCCATATAACATTAAGCAATGGACGGCTGAAATTTAACTTGGTCGGTTTCTCATTTTTAATTCTGCACTTCCATATATCTAATTCCAAAAAAAAGAATTAAAGTCCCACTTTTGCAAAATGATCAGTCCGAAAGCATTGGTTGGAATAGAAGACTGATGTCCGTTTATTAAGCCTTAAAATGATCATTGATTTCAATCATTAAAAACAGTAACTTTTTAGAATAAACCCCTTGAATAATTGAGGGTATATTTCAGATAATAAAATGGTTAAATTAGTTGGTAAATGAAAAAAATATACATATACTGCATTAGTAAATTATGTCTTGAATTCCTTTTGACCAAGTGAATGAGAAGATGTCCAGGATATGGGTCTAGAAAACTTAATATAAAGAGGTGCTCTGCCCTGTTCTATAATGGATCGTCGAATAAAGCAAATCATGAAGGAGAATAACTTTTATTTTAAAATCAAATTCAGCACAACGAGAATCATGAAACGGGATGTCAAAAACCAATTTAAAGCCCTCACCAAATCATTCAATGTTTAAAAGTTGGCACGTATATACTGTAGTACACATATTAAGATTGGTCTATCACCATAAAGGAAAAACGGCAATTTAAGATCTTTTAAATGAGACAAAGCAGATTTTTCAAAGTTATTAGTTATTCACAGCACCAAGTCCAAAAAATGAAATCACCTCGATTTTATTATCCATACGTGTCTCCAAATAATAATGCATTCGACTGACCATGAAAATAAGAATAATAGACTAGTATCCCTCCGAACATAACCATATGCAGGAAAACATTAACAAATAATAGACTGGACTAACAAGTTATTGAAGAAGTAGTAGTTACCCAAATGACATCTTTATGATCACTAAAACCGGAGAACTTGGTGGGTGGCATATTTGCAATCTACACACCCTGTGTTGTTGGCAAGTAAACTCGACGTAATACATGAAAACTTCACAAGACATGAAGAGAAAAATTCGAAATGCAATAAAAGAATGCAAAAGTCTGGTACAATCTCAATCCACCGAACGAAAGGTTGGCAGATTTCAAGCATCACTGGGATTTACCGTGAGGACGAAAACTACTTGTAGACAAGCGAACACCCATTAATGCCAAAAGTTCAAGACATAATTAAACAAAAATCCTGATGTGATCTATGGAAATGATTAAAGATTTAAAAATAAAATAAATAGAGTTCCATGCACTGAATTAAATGGAGACCTAGGGCATTTTTATGTTCTAAGTAGTCACATATAAAATTAATCAAACTATCCACGATGCAAATTATCTTGTTTATTTATTAATTTTTTCTTAGAAATGCAATACTTGTTATACACAAAGTAAATGGACGCTGTAAGAGTGTAATATTATTATCACAGTTATGTTGAATGTAATTTTGCCATAAATCACAAAATATAATATCTGATGTGGTTAAAATTACATGACGAAATGACACGCGTAATATTCATTTTTAAAATAAAACAACAACAACAACAACAACAACAACAACAACAACAACAACAACAATAATAATAATAATAATAATAATAATAATAATAATAATAATAATAATAATATATAATAATAATAATAATAATAATAATAATAATAATAATAATAATAGAACTCGGCATCTGAAAATGGTTTTCGTTTTTATAATTAATTGAAAATTGGTTGCGCGGGCGATGATATCAATTAATTAAATCAAGGTTGCGATCTTGATATAAACACCTATTACATTATATTGATTTATCTGTCAGTATAAACTAAGCACTGTATAAGTATGTATTAGGTGTGTCGAACCTAGCAACAAATTAGTTCAGTTGTGACCAGAAGGATAAACCAAAGGCAGCATGAACGAAAAGTATAACCTCATTCAAATTCGTTTCGTGCTTACTGGCGACTCATCATTAGGAGCCGGTATTACGCGCTTTAACCAGTTTACCGTCCTATTATCCCACATTCTTCACCCAAATATAAGCACTGTATAATTTAGATAAGGCAATTTATCCAGTAGACCTGTTTCGTCCTTATTGAGAACTCATCACATAAAGTTTAGAATTTGCCAGGATAGAGTTGCTCAGTGGTAAGAGCGACAGATTCTGAAGCAGACGTGCCAAGTTTTGAGCCCTGTCCGCGGCTAATTCTGGGCATTACGTGATGAGTTCCCAATAAGGACTAAACTGGTCTACTGAATGGTTTTCTTTTTCTACATTATACAATGCTTATTTTATACTGACAAATGGATAAACATAATGATGGAAACTTTGATTTAATTAAGTGTTAACGCAGTCCTCAATTTTTGTTTGTTTGACTATACTTAACCAGATAGAGTATTTTAAAAACCATATGGATAATATTAAGTTGCTACTTTTAAATTAAAACTATCTGCAAAATGGACGGGATATTTTTACTTTCATTTTTCAAGTTTAAAATAAATATAAACCAGAATTAAAAGTTTATGCAGTACATATGCAACATTATTTTTGTGCATCAATGAGAAAAACAAATTTATTACGATTAGCGTATGATCCATATTATCAGCATCTGAATTCATGTAAATTAGTGCAGCTAAATTAATTTTTAAATGTCGCAATGACGGCTTTAATTTGACTATTATGAACTCGTTTAGTATAGAATCCATCTATGGGGTAAACACGAATAATTCGTCTAAATTATTATTTTTATATTTCCCTCAAAATTCTTTGTTTTTCTAAACCAATTCTTTAAAAGATTAGTTTCGCAACAACGCACAAAGCAAACCTATATATTTTAAAAGTTATGACGACAGTGTATAATAGTATTTTACTTCTACTTTTGACTGGCTAATTTCTTATATTATTACATTAGTCATCTGTTTAGAAAATTATTTAGCAGTTGAAATCGCTTTCTTAAACTCTTTTTTACCAAAGACATACTGCAATGCAGTTCAACTCATCAAGGCAAAGATACAATGCCATTCAATGTGCTGATGTTCTTCTTAATGGTAAAAAAAACGCCAAAACTCATCAAGAGCATCGCCATTTTGCCGTAAAACGTATATTTCACAAAGCCGAACTGGACTGGATATTGGCTACTGAGCCCGAACCGAAACCTTTGTTATCTTATGAAGATTTGGAGTTGCACCGTAAAGATAACTTGAAACAACGCATGGTAGAACTTGCCCAACGGCGTTTATCTCGTGCCTCAAGGCTCAGTAAGTAATGGCATAGTTTGATTTTTCCACTTTTCTTCGTAATGCCTAAATATGAAATATATATTTACATTTATGTATTCTTTCAATAGGTGGAAATATTAAACAACGTGGTCGGTAACCGTTAATATTGTTTAAACTAATGATTGCGCATAGCTTGGTTCGACAGCTTTTTGTCATGAACAGTAAATAGCATTTAAAATTTGACTATGTTTATTAAATTCATTGCATGTTTATTTCCTAGAATATGGTACTTTATATATACTGTTCATGAAGTTAGTAACAAGATATTCACTCAGATGCTTTAGATGTCAAAATTGACCCAATAAGTTTTATCATAAAGCTAATTAAATTAATTAAACTAAATTAAAATTCCATGCAAATTGCGTGTCTAATGACACACTGAGTAAGACAAATTGCTACAACCAAATTGATTGAGGTTTAGATACTAACCAGCAAAGTTAAAATCTTCTATAGTGAAATTGTTAAATATGATCAGCAGTATCGTCTTATACATGGGCTCTATTGACTATATTATAGCGTTTGTAAGATAAATAGAGATAACAATCGTATAAGAATCAAAAAAATAATGCATACTGCATTGTTCAAATTAGGCTTACAACGAAAATGCTATGTGAAATATAAGAAAACGGTTTGTGTAAATATCCAAGAAAAAATATTCAAAACTAAAAATACTCATAAATAGAAGGTTTAAAATCGCCTTGCCTAAGATTGGCCGATCACTTACGATCTACAGCAATCAAGTACTGCTGAACATTCATTTTTAAAAGCGTTTATTAATAGCACATTAAAAATAAAAAGACAATAAATCTGAGATTGAATTTTTGTACTTAGAGTGGCCTAAAGTTAAACTATCATTGATTACCCAAATGATGATAACAATTCATTAAATCACGTTTGTGAACTTGAGATAAAAGCGTATTCTATTATATTTAACTTGTCACAAATCAGACGCACATGTTAATCCGTTTCGACATAAAGTGTCCACCAATAAAGTGCAGTGGAAAATTGAATTAAGAGGATCAACCGGCAAATCGTATACGGGGTATAATTAATCAGATTTGTGGCTATAATCCAGTTTTTCTAGCTTACGTTGGGCTTAACAGGATATACTGGCTAAACAATGTCTAATCAATTAAAAGGGTGTTATGTTTGCAGGTCTTGAATAATACCGCGTTGAATGTATAAGGGTATGTGAGACAAATATGTATCTTTCACACCCAGTACACTTTTCGTCCGAACTATCGATTGCAAAATATATAGACAGCTACAAGAATGAAAATTACATTTAATCAGCATTGCAATCTTCATATAAGCACCTGACTTATTATATGCATACATTTGTTGGTAAAACCTAAGTATTTTATAGTTTAGAAAAGGCCTGGATAGGACGCAAACTTTGGCACGTGCGCTTCAAAATCAGGTGCGCTAACGACTGAGCCACCTTGCTACACAATATCTATTCAGTTAAGAACGTGTTATTTTGCAACTTTTGAATCATAATGCATTAGATGTATATAGTTATGAGAGACAAATATGAATCTCTCACAACTAATACTCTTTTTGTCTGAACTACTGTTGGAAAAATGTCTAGACAGCCACAAGAATGGCAAATTTTCTTCTTTAGTCACACACAGATAAACTATAAAATTACATAATCATGGATTTTCAGCAAAATTGATATGAACATCAATGTCATTTATATGGCCAATCTAGTGTTAATTGTAAATGCTGACGTGCTCCAGCTTTTCATTACCATCGTCAGATAATAAACTTCGAGAAGCAAACTGCAAGGTATCACGAAGAAGAAATACAGCTAAGACAACAAGTAGTTCAGCATGCATTGCACCCGACTAGAAATGTTGTTTGCATAATTTCGAGACAGTCACAATGATGGCGTTTTTTCAGCTTTCACTACACATTAACTAGATGTGTTAGACATCTCTTTGAACATGAGTAAAAGAATAAGCCTACCAAATTTTGCATTTCGCACAGCATAGAAGAACGTCTGTCATTGGCACGTGCTGAGGTGATTTTGTCTTACATAGTCCTCGTTATGCGACGATGTTTAACTGGAAAAGTTGATCAAATTCCAATTTGTACAAATTTGATCAATATCAGATCCTGAATCGGGTCGATTTTTATGAATATTCCATTGTTGAAAATGTATGCTGCACAACTTTAAGGCAAATTTAAACGTAGCTTTTCTGCAGCTTTCGTTACAAGTTTACGAGTTATAATAATTAGATCATCATTGGCGGTATAGGTGGAGAAATGTATTCTATTAAAGATCCTTTCTATCTACTGATAAGCAACAAGTCTATTTTATTTTACAAGTCGCTCAGCATAGTAAACTTGATGCTGTTGGTACGTAGTGACGCGTTTCGTTCGTTTATGGCAATAACCAATGGCAACGCGACTAAGATGGGTCATACCGCAATTTATAAATAAGATATGCAAAATCGAATGCGCTTTTTGTACTTCTTGCTATTTAAGTTATAACTGACTGAAGCTGTCAGTTGCACAACTATTCGATTTTTACTATAATATTTGCAAACATTTTTTCGTACTTGAGATAAACACGAACTCCTCTGTATATAACCAGTCGCTCAACGCAGCAAACTATTGTTTATCACACATGTTGACCTTCTTTAATCATCATCAAGGTCGACGACAAACATACTATGGAGGATCATGATATAATTTATATAAATATATAAATATATATATAATATGTATTTGGCTGGAAATGCCGGCAGCACAATTTAATTTTCAGTCATGACGAGAAAATGTTTTTTCCGCTGTTACCTCGCGTCCATAAGATATACAGTTAAATAGTTTTATTTTGACTGGTGATGAAAACATTCTTTAAACAAAGTATACTTGCTTTAGATGAACACCAATCAAATTGCATCTAACAAGTTGCACAACATCGCAAAGCCACTGCCAGTCACACGTACTGATGCGTTTTACAATTCCATGACCATCATCAGGACACAATGGCAAATTACCTAACAAGTATCAATCCGCAATGCCTATATAAGGTATGGAAACTTCGTCATATGCTTCTCCATTATATTTTTATTACTTACATCATAATTAACTGGATTTTTTGGCCGAATTTTTCCAATGCAACAAGAAACCTAACATTTGTATATATATATATATATATATATATATATATATATATATATATATATATATATATATATAAGTAAAACAATTAACAGGCATTGATTATGTACGTGGTTATAACAAAACTTTAAATCTAGTTTGAATGCTTCATAAAAAAATATTTAGTTGAATATAATGGCAGTTTGCTATTTTGTTCGACTGGCTTGTGGCAATAGGGCTGTGCTTATCTCAAGCTCAGAAGCGTGATCTAAAGATTTTCTATTGCCACTTGTAGAATCAATGGCTGTTTAATTTGCTAACTTATATATGCGTGGAGAAAGTTGTAAACGTTTTATAGTCGTGTGAGCAAAGAAAATATGCGGATGACATTTCCAGTCAATTACAGCGTATTCGAGATTAATAAGGGTAAAAGCATTATTTATGATTTCTTGTAATTTATACATGAGTTACCGTTTGAACGTCTTTAGTCATTTTGTCGTCAAGCTTTGTTATTGACCATGCCAGTTTTATTGCGTCTGGTCTTATGACTCATAATAGTTTTGTTATGTTGTGCGATTGCTTGTATAAAATTGAAGTGGGATTTATCATTGGCAGCAACTGAGCAGCCAATGACGATTTTGCATAACATTTCGTTTTGAATTTTCCAGTTTTTTCTCGTTGCCTAAATTGCTAATTTTTAAAAAAAAATTGATGGGTACAGATTACGTCATTAAATGATAGAAATCCACATTTTGATGCACAAATTATTCTAATCCATTTAAAGAGAAATTTTATGAAACTTTCACGATTATTTAAATGGTGCATGAGTCTAATTGAATAATGTTTCAAAAATAAGCATATGGTTACTTTAAAGTTATTTGCATTTATGCAATTTATTTCATTTTTAATTTTAATTTTATCGAAGTATAAAATAAGAAAACCGAAAAAAAACTTCTGTTTTACAAATTTACCGAAAAAAAGAGAAATATTTTATTTATAATTTAATAATGCTTTGTTAACCACTAAAGTTTGATAGTTGATTGCTTTTGACACTAGAATCTGAGGCTTTTGTTTGAGCATCATATGTTTAGAAAGTTGATTAGTCGCTTGTTCGATGAAATTTATCTTACCTTGGAAGACAGTGATGATAACTTTTATTGTGCTGGTATGTATTTAAAAAGTGATAGATCTCCCATTCTGGACTCTAAAATCGTTATTGGTATACGATATTCCCACTAATTTAATATTCATACGTATAAGAGGTCGCATCATTTAATTATTGCACATTTCAAACAAATATGTAGTGTCTTTGAAACGTTGTGCCAACTATTTTTATTAGTGACAAGGAACTACAAAATGCAAGTATGCCAGTTAATAAACCATTTTTCATGATGATTTTGACGACTTCTGTTTTCATGCCAAATACATGAATACATATGTTTCAGTTCTCTACAATTATATATATGTATGAACGAAAATACTTAATATTAACTGAGCTTAAAATTGATTTATTCATTTAAAACTTAATCAGCTTTTGTTGACTTATTTTACTAAGGAATACTGGAAGTCTTTTTTAGGCAGAATTTCTTCGCTTCAGTTATATCATTCGTCTTATTTTACAATGTATTATGCTTTAAATCATTTAATAGGTATACTTAGTCATGTGGTTTGTCTTCATCCTTTAATTATAGGACACATTCTGCAAATAATTCAGGATTTTAGTCAAATTCATTTGCAAGATTTTGGTCAAATTGTTATTGGGCAACTGTTCAATGGTAGGAAGAACTACAAATAATATTGAATGCCTGATAATGAATACGATCAATGGGTGTTTCCCGACATTTTACTCGGCCATGATATATTCTATACACATTCACATTCGTACACTTATCATAAAGTAAAATGTTTGCATCATAATATTTATTGAATTGAATTTTAAACATTTTCATACAAGTTTTGGATTTTATAGCTGCAACTAACGAAGTCCAGATCTCTCTATGAATAAATCAGAGCTCGAAATCATTTTAGTGACATTTTCAAAGTGATAGAAGGCTAACTGTGATATTGAATGAAAAGTTGTTTTGCGAAACTGGATTTATTGAAATTACATGATCTGCGTTTTGACTAACAATAAAAATTGCGTTAGTCAAAACGCAGATCAGGTAATTTAAATCGGATATTGCTAGTTCAAACCGAAATTGCCATATAGACTAATGTTGCATAGTTGAACAATAAAATAATAATAATTTAAGAATAGCCAAAGAGGGTTGGATTGTGCTGTGTACGTGTTTTTAAAGATATTTTACAAGTGCATTGACCATTAAGATTAGATAATGTTAATATAGTAGGGTCTAAATATTTAAAAAGATTTAGTTTTCTTCAATAATTTATGTATCTCTTAAACAACTATCTTTCGCAAGATATAAAATTTTTTACACAAATCATTCTTTCAGAGAACGCCATTTTGATTTACACTTTTTCAGAGCATCTCCATGTGTAAGTTTGCTTTATATATTGCTATTTGCGTTGCAAGATTTTGATTTAAATTATGTCGCTATTTTAAAATTACTAATCTAGGCAAACAAAGATCGAATATGTCGCAAAATATTGAAATCAAAAATAATGCTTCATTAAAGGAATGTGATTCAGCAAAATATCCAGTCAAATCTACCGTGGTATTACCGTCAAAATTCTCTGGATATCTTAGTGCCGAAATAGATGACATCAAAGAAGTTCCACTAAAAGGAAAAGCTCAGGTAATATATAATAACTTTTATTTAGTCAACGTATGCGCGAAAACACTATTGCGTTTAAGCTATAAACGACAAATATTTAATAAAAATCGAACCATCTATAAATTATATGAAATATTTTTTTCTACAATGATTTATGACAATTTCAAAATCTAAATATTGATACGTGGATTTTATTTGTTTACAGAAAATCGTTTAGACAAGTACTAAATAACAAAATATTCTAAGCATTAGGAAAAAGAACAAATAGAGTATAGAATATTATTAACCAATCAATGTAATTTTTAAAGCCTTACTTATAATTAATAGACTGGCAATTATTTATAGTGATATTTTAAACGAGCTCATTAAAAATCAATATGAATAATATTTTCAGTAAAATAATACGTCTTATTTAATTTCATGGTAAAAAAAATTAGATTGATGTCAAATTTCGCTAAAAGTAAAAGTTATTTGCAAAATGTATAAAAATTAAAGCTTTCACATTTGCTAAATTGGTAATTACATTAATATACTATTTTTTTTAAAATTCAAGCTGATTTTATTGGATAAACGTATATATATATATATATATATATATATATATATATATATATATATATATATATATTCCTTTCAATAATCTGAAATACTTTGACTTAAACGGAATTTCCAGAAAATTAAATTACCTTTAATTACTATATTAAAATTCTTTAATATATTGGCCCACACAAACCAGGTTCTGTGAAAAAATCAGAAAGGTAGCCACTAACCACTGTAACAATACTATACTTGTGAAACTAAAATATGTTATCTAATATTAAAACATGAAAAAATATATTACAAATTAATTTTTTTAATTTAAGGGCAATAGTATTGTTTCCTTTTAATCTAATTTTTAAATTAAAATGTTTAATATGTTATTTTAGTTATTGATCCTATGATCTCGAAGTATTTTAACAAATATTGCAATAATTAGTTGCCTGAATTTCGTACATTTCCTCTTTTTCCAAATCATAAATTGCTTGAGATTTGTAAGTTTTCTAAAAGCATACAATTCCGTAACCAATTAAGAGTTATGCTTGTCTCTCAGAAATTTATAAAAACCTCATTTAAATGAAGAACGTTATGGAAAGTCGTATGTTAATAATCGTAATGTAGATTAATTTATTTAAATCCGTTCTTCAATCAAATAAGATGAAGAAGAATATTAAAAAAGACATCTTAGTGCACGCTATAGAATTTTAAAAATAATTTTTCATGTTGATTCTTCGAATTATTCTATAAATCAAATAAAAAATAATTTATTTACAGCAGTATTTCCTATAAATCTGTTTAAGCATAAATACAGAATATAAGAGAGGAATTTTGTGGAATCTTGTGAGCAACAAACATCCTTCTCAAATGGTAATTTTTGTCTATTAAGCACGGTCTATACGTTTAAATAATTGTGTTATAATCAATTTAAAATTTGGCTATAAGATGATTCAAATGATATTATTAAGTCTAGAAAATATTGTAAGAAACAGACGGCAGTGAGATTAGTTTAAAAGGATACCCTTATGCGTAGTAAAATTAGATCATCTAACAAATCTTAAAAAGAATCAGACAATTCTAATTTGAATCTACTTCCTCAGTATTCCGAACATAAGTTTACTAAGGTAGCGGTAATGTTTCATGCAATAGTTACGATTGAAAATTATCGATTAACATTAATCCTATAATGCAATGAAGTACAAAGTTCATTTTAATTTCGTACGACTGAATAAAATAATTCCTGTTATTGTGCAGACGACAGTTTTCAATATTTTATACATAAATAAGTACAAAAACGTATTTTACTGCCAAAATCAATTATCTGATAAATTTAAATTTAAAAATATCACCTCCAACACGCATTTGATACTTATACAAATGTTACAAAATGCGATTTTTCACTCCATTCTCGTGGCGAAATGGGTTGTATGCTTTACCAATATGTTCAACGAAGTATTCTTTAAACCAACTAGACACAAAGACAAAGCAATTCAATTGAAATTATTTTCCAAAATATCAGTTCATGGATACTTTATGTCAAAAAGGTTATACCACGAAGATAAAATAGATCAGCCTAAATTCAGAGACTATTTTTTTAAGTTAAAAAGAATCAATAATATTAATTACTAGTTCTAAATTTAATTTTAAAATTAAATTTTACTCAACTAATTGCTCCGATGATGAACATCGAAGGTCGAAATGCTTTAGAACGTGTAACTCGTGTTAGACCGTTCATGAATTGAGTCTGATTGGTTAAATTTTGATCGCTATTTATCTATTTTAATAAAACTTGTCAGCACCCTGTACTGTTTTACCAATGCTTTATCAATTAAGATACCAATTCTTTGTCACGAAATAAAAAAGCATAATATAAGTTATGATATGGTGAAATTTAGCATACATAGCGGCAATACTGTTTGGTGTGGGACGATTTATCTCTAGTTAACCCCTATTTATCTCTCATTTTATATCGAAATTGACCGAATTAAGAAATTAATATCTCATTCTCTTTGATAGACGCGAGTTTAATCACTAAATAATCATAAAGATAATCAATTAATTTTACTGGTTTCTATATTTTTCAACCTGACATTGCTTAATAAAACTAGATTGCAGACTATTGAATTAACTGTAATGAAGTCAACATACATATACCTCAACGAATGATTATATTGAGTACTGAATAATCAACAATTCTAACGTTTGATAAAAGTTGAAAAATCTAACTTCGAATTTATTTTCAATTTACTACCCCAAACTCTCAATATCATCAAATGAGAAGTAAGAATATTTTGTCAGCAATATCGCATTAGATAAATTCTGTCTACGATGAATCTTGAATACATGAGCTCTAGTTTTCAATAAAATAAGTACAAATCCTGAGCTACATGTGCGCTCCCATAATATATGTAATTTTAGTGTAGATATACAATAGAAATTAACATATTTAAGTTCAATGGTTTCGACGTTAATTTGCAATATGTAAGCTAAGTACCATTTAATCACCAAAAGGAAAATTAAAAATGGAATTAGTAATAAGCTGCCGATATACACTAAATTTGAGTGGATCATTATTTTAGTAAGTCATCATGGATGATAAATGTTTTACAGAAAAATTAGGAAATGATTTTAGGAAATTAAATTGAATTTTATTAAATAGGAAAAATGAAATAGATAATAAAATTATCTAAAGTATAAAAAAAAATTTGGTAATCCGATTTAATCAAATTTATTTGGTTTGATTATGGTTGTGAAATAAAATGTAAAATACATGGGCGAATTCTATCTTTAATCTTTTTAATAGATTAATCGAAGCAATAAGTACATACCATCAACAAATTTTTTGCTAAATAAAACTTTCCTCAGATGAGAATAAAATTATGAACACTTTTTAATAAACTAAAGCGTTAGTTATTTTGTTAATATTCCAATAATGACATAAAAGAGAAGTCCGTATATTCGCAGGTGGATTTTATTAGGACTTCTCCTTTATAGAAATATTTAGTCTAAATGAGTTTGCGATATTTGAGGTAAGAATTACTCGAAAGAAACCTGATAAAAATTTCCCTAAAATCATGCAAGCATGAATCCTATTATTAAGACTTATTCATTGTGAATTGTAAACTGCGCATATGAGAATAAAACTAATAGCTCCTAGATTTTTGGAACAGTAATTTTGCCTCTGATCTTACAGGGAATATTTAACCTGAACACACACTCTGAATAGTAGGAAGAAATAGAAATAATCATTTTCATATCAAATGTTTCGCAGAAGTATTGTATATTTGCTAGTAAACTCCTTTTTATCTAACATTTCATATTAGAGACTATGCATGAATTTATATATGATCTTAATTTTCAAAAGATTATCATTTTGCATTATTAAATATTTCTGTAGGTCGGCCTAATGGCATATTTAGTTCTAATGGTAAAAAGCGGAATATAATTATATAATTAGAAAGCAATTGGTTAAGTTCTTAGTAAAAATATCATCATGAGAAAGATTTTGCTGTAAGTTGTTTTTCCTTGTCTTTATAAGGAAAATGTTGAGTGTTATTGTAATCGTAAAATCATCATAGAAACATCATAAAACATAAATAATTAAATTTTACAAATAAATATGTGAGGAGAAAGAGTTTAAAATTATCATTTTACCTTAGTTAATGATTTATCAGGTGAGAATCAGACTTATGACGTTAGATTTCCTAGACAATCCTCTAATCACTTAATAACAAAGAATGAATTTATTTGTTATATGCGCTATTAAGCTAAATGTAAAAATGGTTAGGAATTAGAAATGTACAAGTTGGGCACAAAATAATTTTACACTGGATTGCAAAAAACATTAATTCTAAACGAAATGAACGAAAAACCTTTTCGAAACTAGTAATATGGATTTCCTTCATTGCGTTTCATTTCAGAAAGCTTACTAAAGTCTAGGTAAAATTAACATCTGTTCGGAAGCAATATTTTAGTGCGAAACTCAGTAAATAATGTCATCAATTTCAGCAATATAAAACGAAAAACATAACGAAAACATATTCAATTAATGTCAGTTTGAATAGGCGCTGAATTTAACAATGAATTTCAAAGAGGAAATTAAACGGTCTCCATAAAACACTTCAACAAATATAAAATATATCGCCAGAAATTGAGGCAAAATTCAGTTTTAACATTTAGTACTACGTCAAGCTAAGGCTAATATTCTTTTCGATACTTGTAGAAAATTTCAAGTTCTAAAAAATACAGCACACCTGTTGATGCCCAAGATGAGTATTGAACTCATGACCCATATTTTACTAGACCAGTGCTCTAGACACTGAATTACAGGGGCAACGCATGTTGAGAATAAAATGTGGAATTCAGGTTCAATGGTGAAGGAAATTAGCCTGATTAAGCCAAATGAGTATGCGGTTTATTGTGTATTAGCTACTGATAACACAATGGCAAATCTGGTTTATGCATAAACAAATATGGAAAAAATGTCTTATGGATTTCGAATCCAGTGGTGAATTACCCGCTGATAGTTTCGAAAATTGTCTCAATATTCGATATTGTGGTCAATATCAAAACAATTGGAAATGTCTAAACACTGTGTAGAACAAAAATTTATTTCGATGGGTATGGTTAAATGCGTGCTATCAATTTCTAATTACAATTGCCCTGTACATTAGTATAGTTACAACATATATGGTTTTGTGTAATGTGATATATGCATTGAGTATAATGGTTAGCAATTTTATTGTCTCGTTTACAAGGGAAATGTGCGTATTAAATGCATTATATTTAGTTTCGACCAATAGTTCGCCGATATTTAATACAAAATTTAATCAAATAATAGTGACTGTAGGTAGAATACTAAAACGTTCTCCATAAAACGCCTCAATAAATACAAAATACATCGTCAGAAATTGGGGCTAAATTCGGTTTTGTAATTTAGTGCTATGTCATGCTGAGGCTAACATTCTCTTCCATAATTGTAGAAAATTTAATGTTCCACAAAATACAGCACAGCTGTTATTGTCCAGGATGAGATAGGTGGGATAGAAGTTGAGATTAAAATGACGAATTCAGGTTCAATGGTGGAATAAATTAGCCTTTTGAAGTCAAATGAGTACGCGGAAATTTGTGCATTCGCTACTGATTCCAAAAATGCAAATTTGTTTTATGCATAAACGAAAATCGAAAAATGTCTTCTGTATTTCGAATCCAGTGGTGAATCGTGTAGAAATAAATTTAAATTCGATGCAAACGGTGCAATGCCAACTATCAATTTATAATTACTATTTCTCTGTACATAAGTATAGTTAAAACATTATTTTTTGGTGCGAAATGCGATGCATGCATTGATAATAATGTTTGGCAATTATATTTTTTCATCAACAAGGGAAATGTGCACTTAAATTGCAATATATTTAGTTCCGACCAATGGTTCTCCCATATTTAATGCAAAATTTAAAGAATTCTACTAGTGACTATACCTAGAAAATTAAAACGGTCTCCATAAAACGCCTCAATAAATAGAAAATACTACGTCAGAAATTGGGGCAAAATTCAGTTTTAACATTTACTGCTACGTCATGCTGAGGCTCACATTCTCTTCAATATTTGTAGAAAATTTAACGTTCCACAAATTAAAGCACAACTGATGTGAATCGAACTCATGAACCCTGGTTAACTAGACCAGTGCTCTATCCACTGAGCTACAGGGGCTAACGATGTTGATATTAAAATGTCGAATTCAGGTTCAATGGTGGAGGCAATTAGCCCATTTAAGTCAAAAGACTGTACGGACATTTGGGCATTAGCTATTGATACAACAGCTGCAAATCTGTTTTATGAATAAACGAAAATATAAGAAATGTCATCTGGATTTCGAATCCAGTGGTAAATAACCCCGAAAAGTGTCGAAATTGTTTCAATATTCGACGAAAATCGAACAGATGCCTTCTGGATTTCGAATCCATTGGTGAATCACCCCCGAAAAGTGTCGAAAATTGTTTCAATAATCGCCCTTGATGTCAATACCAAAATAATTAAGAACGTCTAAACACTGTAAACCAAAATTTATTTCGACGTGTATGGTTAGATGCGTGCTACCAATTTATAATTACTATTTTCCTTTACATAAGTAGAGGTACAACATTATTTGTTGGTGTGTAATGCGATATATGCCTTGAGTATAATGTTACGCAATTGTATTGTTACGTCTACAAGGGAAATGTGCATTTTAAGTGCAAAACACTTAGTTTCGACCAAATGTTAACCAATATTTAATGCAAAATTTAATCAAACTATAGTCAATATATGTAGAATATTAAAACCGTCTCCATGAAACGCCACAACAAATTCAAAATACCTCGTCAGAAATTGGAGGGAAAATTCAGTTTTAACATTTTGAGCTACATCATGCTGAGGCTAACATTCTATTCGACGCTTGCAGAAAATTAAACTTTCCACAAAGTGCTGCACAACAGTTATTGCCCCAGATGAGAATCAAACTCATGACCCCTGGTTTACTAGACCAGTGCTCTAGCCACTGTGATACAGGGGCGATGCAAAGAACGAATTTAAGTTCAATAGTGGAACAAATTAGCCTGTTTAAGTCAAATGAGTATACGGACTTTGTGCATTAGCTACTGATGCCACAAATGCAAATCAGGTTTGTGTATAAACGAAAATCTAAAATTGCCTTCTGGATTTAGAATCCAGTGTTGAATCTCCCCCGAAAAGTGTCGAAAATTGTTTCAATATTTGACATTGTTTTCAAAATGAAAATAACTGGAAATGTCTAAACACTTTAGAACCAAATTTTTTGTCGATGGTTATGGTTAATTTTTTGCTTTCAATTTATAATTAAAATTTCCCTGTACATAAGTATAATTACAACATTATTTGATGGTGTCCAATGCGATATACGCATTGAGGATAACGTTTCGCAACTGGGAATGGCTAAACACTGTGTAGAACCAAACTTTAATCCGATGTGTATGGATAAATGCGTGATATCAGTATATAAATACTATTTACCTGTATATAAGTATAGTTACATCATTATTTGTTGGTGTGTAATGCGATATATGCCTTGAGTATAATGTTACGCAGTTGTATATTTAAGTCAACAAGGGAAATGTGCTTTTTAATTGCAAAACACTTAGATTCGACCAATTGTTAACCAATATGTTATGCAAAATTTAGTCAACTAATAGTGACTATACGTAGAATATTAAAACCGTCTCCAAAAAAAGGTCCCGACAAATACAAAATACCCTGTCAGAAATTGGGTCGAAATTCAGTTTTAACATTAGTGCTACATCATGCTGCGGATAACATTCTCTTCGACGCATGCAGAAAATTAAACGTTCCACAAGGTGCTGCACAGCAGTTATTGCCCAAGATGAGAATCGAACTCATGACCCCTGGTTTACTAGACCAGTGCTCTAGCCACTGTGACACAGTGGCGACGCAAGTTGAAATTAAAAGGACGAATTTAAGTTCAATGGTTGAACAAATTAGCCTGTTTAACTCAAATGGGTATACGGATTTTTGTGCATTAGCTGCTGATATCACAATTGCAAATCAGGTTTGTGCATAAACGAAAATCTAAATTTGCCTTCTGGATTTAGAATCTATTGGTGAATCTCCCCCGAGAAGTGTCGAAAATTGTTTCAATATTCGACATTGTTGTGAATATCAAAGCAACTGGGAATTTCTAAGCACATAGCACAACCAAATTTTAATTCCATGGGTATGATTAAATGCGCGGAACCAATTTAAAACTTCTATTTCCCAGTACATATGTATACTTTCAACATCATTTGATGATATGTAATTCGATATATGCATTGAGTATAATATTTCGCAATTATATTGCTTTATCTATGAGGGAAATGTGCATTTTAATTGCAATGTGTTTAGTTTGGACCAATTGTTCGCCAATATTTAACGCAAAATGTAATCAATTAATAGTGACTATACGTAAAATTTTAAAATGGTCTCCATAAAACACCCCAAAAGTACAAAATACATCGTCAGAAATTGGCGCAAAATTCTTTTTTTAACATTCAGTGCCACGTCATGCTGAGGCTAAAATTTTCTTTGATACTTGTAGAGAATTTAATGTTCTACAAACAGGAGCACAGCTGTAAATGCCCGAGATGAGAATAGAAATCATGACCTCTGGTATACTAGTCCAGTGCTCTACGCACTGAGCTACAGGGCGATGCAAATTGAGATTAAAATGACGAATTCACGTTCTATGACGGAGGAAATTAGCCTGTATAAGTCAAATATGTATACGGTATTTTGTGCATTAGCTACGGATACCACAAATTCAAATCTCGTTTATGCATAAGCGAAAATCGAACAAATGTCTTCTGGATTTCGAATCCACAATTGATTCACCCACGAAAAGTGTCGAAATTTGTTTCAATATTTGAAACTGCTATCAATATAAAAAAACTGGGAATGTATAATCACAGTAGAACCAAAATTTCTTTCTATTGGTATGGTTAAAAGCATGCTATCAATCTATATTTAGTATTTCCGTGTACATAAGTAAAGTTACCACATTATTGGGTGATGTTTTATTCGATATATATGCATTGAGTACAATGTTTCACAATTATATTGTTAAAACTACAAACGAAATGTGCATTTTAATTCCAATATATTGAGTTTGGACAATTAGTTCACCACTATTTAGTGCAAAATTTAATCAAATAATAGAGACAATACATAGAATATTAAAAGAGTCTCCATAAAACGCGTCAACAAATTCGAAGTGCATCGTCAGAAGTTGGAGCAAAATTCAGTTTTAACATTTAGGGCTACGTCATGCTGAGGCCAACACAATATACAGAACAGCTGTTATTACCCAAGATGAGTATTGAACTCATGACCCCTGGTTTACTGGTCGAGTGCTCTGGCCAATGAGCCACAGGGACGAAGGCAGTTGTGATTCAAATGCCGAATTCAGATTCAATGGTGGAGGAAATTAGCCTGTTTAAGTCAAAAGCGTATACGGATATTTGTGTATTAACTACTAATACCACAAATGCCAATCTGGTTTATGTATGAACGAAAATCGAACAAATGTCTTCGTGATTTCGAGTCCATTGGTAAATCACCCCCGAGAAACATAGAAAATTGTTTTAATATTCGATATTTTTGTCAATGGGAATGTCTGAACACTGTGTAGAACCAAAATTTAATTCGATTTGTGTGGTTAAATGCCTGCTATCAATTTATAATTACTATTTCTCTGTGCATATTATTATTATAACATTATTTGATGGTGTGGAATTCGATATATGCATTCAGTATAATGTTTCGCAATCATATTGTTTCATCTACAAGGGAAATATGCATTCTAATTGCAATATATTTAGTTTGGATCAATTTTTCGCCAATATTTAATGCAAAATTTAATCAACTAAAGGTGATTATACATGGAATATTAAAAGGGTCTCCACTAAACGCCTCAACAAATATGAAAAACAGAAATTTGGGCAAAATTCAGTTTTCAGATTTACTGCTACGTACAGCTGAGGCTAACATTCTCTTCGATAATTATATAAAATTTAATGTTTCACAAAACACAGCGCATATGTTAGCGCCACAGATGAGAACCGAACTCACGAGCCCTGGTTTACGAGTCCAGTGCCCTAGCCACTGAACTACAAGGGCGCGCTAGTGAGCAATTCATTTTGATATATATGTATATCGCCATTAGAATTTAACCTGTATTAGGAAATTCATATTACATATTTATGTCCCATTTCTATGTCGGCGAATTTGTATCTAATGTAAGAGGTGTTGCGAGGTAGCTACCTAATTGGTGATGCCAGACCAATCCTACAAATACCTGGTAGCTGCTGTGGAGATCCGTGCTTATGATTAGTCCCCAGCCTTTTTCCGATGGGTGATGTGAGGAGGCTCATTCGAATCATCATACGAATATTTTACACAGTGTTGCAATGAAAAATTTCACAGTTAGTCCTAATTGACCGTGCTCTAGTTGACAACAAAACGATATATTGTCAACAAAATTGAATGTCTTATACACAAGTAATTATCAGTTCACCGTTAAACAAAACGGAATTTGCTCTAGACGGTAATAAAATGATATTTTGTCAACATAAGCAATTATCAATTCATAAACATCTGAATCGTGATGAATACATGTAAACGATTGAAAATATATGCTGATATAAACAAAGTCACTGGTAAATATTGTTACTGATAATTGATGGATTAAAATAGTGTAAAAACAGTCTTGAAAAACATCACAAATAATTAATCGACTGTTTGTTAGTTTTTTAAATTATTTAATTATACTAATCCATTGAACTATAGAATTTGTGAATGTGATTGAAGAACATCTTATGTCCTGATGCGTGAAATCATATCTGAATGCAAAGAAAAACTATCGAACCACATATGCTCTATAATCCACCGCATGTTCCCTGCACATTGCGCGCCTGTGTCTATTTTTCTTAAACAAAACCCTATTGATTCCAACTAAAATTGCATTAAAAGAAATCTCAATTAAAACTGCTTGAAACTAACAGAGATTGTTTCTAAAATCACAGTTAAGGGAAATATTGTGTAAAAACTGAGTTAGATTATTTGACCTTAAATAGCACTATATTTGTCAAAATTGAACATCGATGGGTTGTAACGCGGAGAGGCGTGCTACATCTAAATAAATAAAAATATGCATATAAGCAATAATTGATTGCAATAGACATTCAGTAGTACACAGAGTCGTGGGAAATGTTTAATCCATATGGATATATTTAGAGTAATATTAGTAAGAGATTTTTCTTCATCACATATCACGAAGGAAGTAGAGCATGTTAAGTTAATTTCGCTTGAAAGCAAGGAAAACTAAAAATAATATAAAAGTGCTATTTGTGAGATTTTACCTAATGAATTTCGATAACATTTCGATAATTCTCCTAAACCTCACTAAGCAAAAGTCAAATCTCTAAATTTACAGCATGGTTATTTGTTCAGAAATTGTATTCGCGAATATTTTCATTGAAATACGAGGGAAAATTTCTTTGAAATCCTTTAAATATCATCATGCTTTCATGTTCAGAAGTTAAGCGAATAGCTGAATGTTATTAGTTGGCATGTTTATCCTACATAATTAAAATGTTAAAACTAAATAGCGAGGTCTTGTGCATGTCCAACTTACAAATAAATTAATACAGACCTGGCCAACTGTGTGCATAATATTTTCATATAAAATTTCCGTGTGTACGCTTGTGCATTTAACACAGAATTTAATCCGATATGCGCAGGATGCCTGAATTATTTTAATTGTGTATTCTCATATTCGAAAATAGTTTGCTTTGTGTTTTTTTAATATTATTTGTCTCTTAAAGTATTTTGCGGATATATTTGAATCAAATATTTTGAACATAACGCAAAATCTGAACTTAATATATGAAAACGCTAAATAAAGCTTAGCAAAACACATGACAAATTTGCTTAAAAAGTTACAAGAAAGAGTCCAAGTTCTAAAACTCATTTATATATATTGTATGCAGCTTTGAGAAATTTTGTGAACAATCACTTTACCAAAGATAAGAAGTGAAAAAATTGTGCCCCAGAAGAGAATTGAACTCATGACCCCTGGTTTACGAGACCAGTGCTCTAGCCACTGAGCAACAAGGGCGCCCTCGTGAACAATTTATTGTAATATAAACGTAAATGGCCAACAGAAATTAACCTGAATTAGGAAATACAATTTACAGATTTATGTTCCATTTCTAAATAAATTTATAAAATGCATATAATCACTTAATGCATGCAATAGGCATTCAGTAGTAAACAAAGTCGTAAAAAATGTTTAATCCATATGGATACATTTACAGTATTGTAAGTAAGAGAATTTGCTTTATCTGATATATCACGAAGCAAGAATATCATATCAAGCTTATCCCACTTGAAAGCAAGGAAAACTAAGTATAATATAAAAGTGCTATTTGTTAGATTTATCATAATTAATTTCGATAACATTTCGATAGTTTTCCTAATCCTCACTAAGCAAACGTTAAATCTCTAAATTTGCAGCACGGTTAATTTTGTTGAAATGGTAATTGCGAATACTTTCATCTATATATACAAGAAGATTTCCTTGAAACCCTTCAAATATCATCTTGTTTTATGTGCAGAAATTAAGCGAATAAAGGAATATTTTTAGCTGGCATATTTAACCGACAAAATGTAAAATGTTAAAATTAAATAGCGAGGTCTTGTGTGAGTTCAACTTTCAAATACACTTCTACAGATCTGTCCAGCTGTGAACATAATATTTTCATTAAAAATTTCCGTATGGACGCTTGTGCACTTAACACATTATTTAATCCAATATGCGCAGAATGTGTGAAGTACATTAATTGTGTTTTCTCATATTCGAAATAAGGTGCCATTGGGTTTTTTTATTATTTGCCGTTTAAAGTATTTTGCGGATATATTTGATTGAAATTTTTTTAGTATAACGGAAATTATAAACTTAATATATGAAGCCGCTAAATAAAGCCTAGCACAAATACTTGACAAATTTCCATAAATACTTCTAAAGCTCATTAGCATTAACTGTAAGTAACTTTTTGAAATATTGTACGCTTGTGCATTTCACACAGCTTAGCTTTGTAAACCTCACTAAGCACACGTCAAATGGTTATATCCACAGCACGGGTTTTTGAGCAGAAATTGTATTCGCCAATAATTTCTTCGATATATAAAGAAGGATTTCTTTGAACTCCTTCAAATATCAGCATATTGTCATGTCCAAAAGTTAAGCGAATAGAGGAATATTCTTAGGTGATATATTTATCCCACATAATGAAATTGTTAAAAGTAAATAGCGAGGTCTTGTACATGTTCCACTTACAAATAAATATCTACAGACCTGGCCAAATTTGTGAATAATATTTTCATATAAATTTTCCGTTTGTACGCTTGTGCATTAAACACTGAATTTAATCCCATATGCGCACTATGCGTGATGAACATTAATTGTGTTTTCTCATATTCGACATATAGTTGCATTGGGTTTTTACATTATTTGCCTTTTAAATTATATTGCGGATATATTGGATTCAAATATTTTTATCAAAACGGAAAATATAAATTTTATATATGAAGGCGCTATATACAGTTTAGCACAAATAAATCACAAATTCGCTTAAAATATTCTAAAACTCATTTATATTTATTGTAAGTAACTGTTTGAATTTTTGCGAAAAATAATGTTAGCAAAAATCTTGGGTGAAAAACTGTGCCCCAGAGGAGAATCGAACTCATGACCCCCGTTTATGAGACCAGTGCTCTAGCCACGAGCTTCAAGGGCGCCAAATTGAGCAATTTTTTCTTATATATACGTATATCGTCATTAGAATTTAAACGGCATTAGGAAACCCGATTTACAGATTTTTGTGCCATATATAAAAAATAAAAAATGCATAAAATAATTGATAGATTGCAATAGGCATTAAGCGGTAAACAGAATCGTAAGCAATGTGTAATCTACATGGATACATTTAGAGTAGTGTAAGTACTAAAATATGCATTTTCATATACATCACGAAGCAAGTATGGCATATCAAGCTTATTTCACTTCAAAGCAAGGGAAGTTTGGTAAAATACAAAATTATAATTTGTTAGATTTATCCTTATTAATTTCGATAACATATAGGTAGCTCTTGTAAACCTCACTAAGCACACATCAAATGGTTATATCCACAACACGGTATTTTGAGCAGAAATTGTATTCGCCAATAATTTCATTGATATATAAAGGAGGATTTGTTTGAACTCCTTCATATTTCATCATATTGTCATGTCCAGAAGTTAAGGTATTAGAGGAATATTCTTAGCTGATATGTTTATCCAAACTAGTGAAGATGTTAAAGGTAAGTAGCGAGGTCTTGCGCATGTTTAGTTTACAAATAAATATCTACAGACCTGGCCAACCGTGTGCATAATATTTTCATATAGAATTCCCGTGTGTACGCTTGTGCATTTAACACAGAAATTAATCCAATATGCGCAGAATGCATAAAGTAAATTAATTGTGTTTTCTCATATTCTAAATTAGGTTGCATTGGATTTTTATATTATTTTCCGTTTAAAGTATTTACCGTATATATTTGAAGCAAATAATTTTAGCATAAAGGAAAATCTAAACTTAATATATGAAGGCGCTAAATAAAGCTTAGCACAAATACATGTCCAATTATCTTAAGAGTTACAAGAAAGAGTCAAAGTTCTAAAGCTCATTTCTATTAATTGTAAGCAACTTTGTGAAATTTTGTGAATAATCACGTTAGCGAAGATCATAGGTGAAAAAGTGTGCTCCAGATGAGATTTCAACTCATGACCCCTGGTTTACGAGACCAGTTCTCTAGCGAATGAACTACAAGGGCGTTCTTGTGACCAATTAATTGTAATATTTACGTATAAAGCCATTAGAATTTGAATTGGAAAATTTAATTTACAGATTAATGTCCTATTCTAAGTAAATTTATAAAATGCATATAATCGCGTAATACTTGCAATAGGCATTGATAGAACACAGTGTCGTAAACAATGTGCAATCCAAATAGATATATTTAGAGTATTGTAAGTAAAAGAATTTGCTTTATCATATATATCACGAAGCAAGTATGGCATATCAAGCTTATTTCGCCTGAGACCAAGGAAAAGTAAGGTAACGTATAAAAGTCCTATTTGGTAGATTTATCCGAATTTATTTTGTTAATATTTCGATAGTTCACCTTAACCTTACTAAGCAAGCGTCAAATCTATAAATTTCCAGAATGGTTATTTGTGCACTGATTGTTTTCGTGAATATTTTCATCGATATATACAAGAAGATTTTTTTGAATCCTTCAAATATCATCATGTTTTCATGTCCAGCAGTTAAGCGAATAGAGGAATATTCTTAGCTGTCATATTTATGAGACATAATGAAAATGTTAAAATTAAATAGCGAGGTCATGCACATGTTCAGTTTACAAATAAATATCTACAGACCTGGCCAACTGTGCGCATAATATTTTCATATACAAATTCCGTGTGTACGCTTGTGCAATTAACACAGAATTAAGTCCAATATGCGCAGAATGCATAAAGTACATTAATTGTGTTTCCTCACATTCGAAATAGGGTTGCATTGGGTTTTCATATTATGTACCGTTTAAAGTATTTTCCGTGTGTATTAGAATCAAATAATTTTAGCATAAAGGAAAATCTTAACTTAATATACGAAGGCGCTAAATAAAGGTAAGCACAAATACATGACAAGTTTGCTTTAAGAGTTACAAGAAAGAGTCAAAGTTCTAAAGCTCATTTCCATTAATTGTAAGCAACTTTGTGAAATTTTGTGAACAATCACGTTAGGAAAGATCATAGGTGAATAAGTGTGCCCCAAATGAGAATCGAACTCATGACCCCTGGTTTACGAGACCAGTGCTCTAACCACTGAGCTACAAGGGCGTCATTGTGACGAATTTATTGTAATATTTAAGTATAAATCGATAGGAATTTGAATTAGAAAATTCAATTTACGGATTAATGTCCCATTTCTAAGTAAATTTATAAAATGCATATAATCACGTAATGCTTGCAATAGGCATTCAGTACTTCACAGTGCCGAAAACAATGTGTAATCCAAATAGATATATTTAGAGTATTGTATGTGAAAGAATTTGCATTATCATATATATCACGAAGAAAGTATGGCATATCAAGCATATTTCGCTTGAAAGCAGGGAAAGTTAGGTATCGTATAAAAGTCCTATTTGGTAGATTTATCCTTATTTATTTCGTTAACATTTAGATAGTTCTCCGTAACCTTGCAAATCAAGCGTCAAATCTCTAAATTTACAGCATGGGTATTTGTGCAGAGATTGTTTTCTTGAATATTTTCGTCGATATATACAAGAAGATTTTTTTGAAGTCCTTAAAATATCATCATGTTTTCATGTCCAGAATTTAAGCGAAAAGTGGAATATTCTTAGCTGTCATATTTACCAGATATAATGAAAACGTAAAAAGTAAATAACGAGGTCTTGCACATGTCCAGTTTACAAAAAAATATCTACAAACATGGCCAACTGTGTCCGTAATATTTTCATATAAAATTTCCGAGTGTACGCTTGTGCATTTAACACAGAATATAATCCATTATGCGCAGTATGCATAAAGTACATTTTTTGTGTTTCCTCATATTCGAAATAAAGTTGGATTGGGTTTTTATATTATTTACCGTTTAAAGTATTTTCCGTATATATTTGAATTAAATAATTTTGGCATGAAGGAAAATCTAAACTTAATATATGAAGGCTCTAAATAAAGCTTAGCACAAATACACGACAAGGTCGCTTTAAGAGTTACAAGAAAGATTCAAAGTTCTAAAGCTCATTTATATTAATTGTAAGCAAATTTGTGACATCTTGTGAACAATCACGTTAGGAAAGATCATAGGTGAATAAGTGTGCCCCAAATATGAATCGAACTCATGACCCCTGGTTTACGAGACCAGTTCTCTAGCCACTGAGCTACAAGGGCGTTCTTGTGACCAATTTATTGTAATATTTACGTATAAATCCATTAGAATTTGAATTAGAAAATTCAATTTAGAGATTAATGTTCCATTTCTATGTAAACTTAAAAAATGCATATAATCACGTAATGCTTGCAATAGGCATTCAGTGTTACACAGTGCCGAAAACAATGTGCAATCCAAATATGTATATTTAGAGTATTGTAAGCAAAAGTACTTGCATTATCATATATATCACGAAGCAAGTATGGCATATCAAGCTTATTTCGCTTGAAAGCAAGGAAAGTTAGGTATCGTATAAAAGTCCTATTTGGTAGAGTTAACCTAAATTATTTCGATAACATTTCGATAGTTCTCCGTAACCTTACTAAGCAAGCGTCAGATCTCTAAATTTACAGAACGGTTATTTGTGCAGAGATTGTTTTCTTGAATATTTTCAGCAATATATACAAGAAGATTTTTTTGAAATACTTCAAATATCATCATGTTTTCATGTCCAGAATTTTAGCGAATAGAGGAATATACTTAGCTGTCATATTTTTCAGACATAATGAAAATATTAAAAGTAAATTGCGAGGTCTTGCGCATGTCCAGTTTACAAATAAATATCTACAGACATGGCCAAGTGTGTGTGTAATATTTTCATATAAAATTTCCGCGTGTACGCTAGTGCATTTAACACAGAATTTAATCCATTATGCGCAGTATGCATAAAGTACATTTATTGTGTTTCCTCATATTCGAAATAAGGTTGGATTGGGTTTTTATATTATTACCTTTTAAAGTATTTTCCGTATATATTTGAATAAAAAAATAAATTTAGCATAAAGGAAAATCGAAACTTGATATATGAAGGCGCTATATAATGCTTAGCACAAATACATGACAAGTTTGCTTTAAGAGTTACAAGAAGGACTCAAAGTTCTAAAGCTCATTTCTATTAATTGTAAGCAACTTTATGAAATTTTGTGAACAATCATGTTAGCAAAGATCATAGGTGAATAAGCGTGCCCCAGATGAGTATCGATCGCATGACCCCTGGTTTACGAGACCAGTGCTCTAGCCACAGAGCTACAAGGGCGTTGTTGTGACTAATTTATTGTAATATTTACGTATAAAGCCATTAAAATTTGAATTGGAAAATTCAATTTACAGATTTATGTCCAAATTCTAAATTAATTTAAAAAATGCATATAATCGCTTGATGCTTGCAATAGGCATTCAGTAGTACACAGTGTCTTAGAAAATGTGCAATCCAAATAGATATATTTAGAGTATTGGAAGTAAAAGAATTTGCTTTATCATATATATCACGAAGCAAGTATGTCATATCAAGCTTATTTCGCTTGAAAGCTATGAGAGTTAGGTAACGTATAAAAGTCCTATTTGGTAGATTTATCCTAATTTATTTCGTTAACATTTGGATAGTTCTCCTTAACCTTACTAAGCAAGCGTCAAATCTCTAAATTTACAGAATGGTTATTTGTGCAGAGATTGTTCTCGTTAATATTTTCATCGATATATGCAAGGAGATTTTTTTGAAATTCTTTAAATATCATCATGTTTTCATGTCCATAAGTTAAGCGAATAGAGGAATATTCTTAGCTCTCATATTTATCAGACATAATGAGAATGTTAAAAGTAAATAGCGAGGTCTTGCGCATGTTCAGTTCACAAATAAATATCTACAGACATGGCCAACTGAGTGCATAATAATTTCATATAAAATTTCCGTGTATACGCTTGTGCATTTAACACAGAATTTAATCCAATATGCGCAGAATGCATAAAGTGCATTAATTGTGTTTCCTCATATTCGAAATAAGGTTGCATTGGGTTTTTATATTATTACCTTTTAAAGTATTTTCCGTATATATTTGAATAAAAAAATAAATTTAGCATAAAGGAAAATCGAAACTTGATATATGAAGGCGCTAAATAAAGCTTAGCACAAATACATGACAAGTTTGCTTTAAGAGTTACAAGAAAGACTCAAAGTTCTAAAGCTCATTTCCATTAATTGTAAGCAACTTTGTGAAATTTTGTGAACAATCATGTTAGCAAAGATCATAGGTGAATCAGTGTGCACCAGATGAGAATCGAACGCATGACCCCTGGTTTACGAGACCGGTGCTCTAGCCATTGAGCTACAAGTGCGTTGTTGTGACCAATTTATTGTAATATTTACGTATAAAGCCATTAGAATTTGAATTGGAAAATTCAATTTACAGATTTATGTCCAATTTCTAAATTAATTTTTAAAATGCATATAATCACTTGATGCTTGCAATAGGCATTCAGTAGTACACAGTGTCGTAAACAATGTGCAATCCAAATAGATATATTTGGAGTATTGGAAGTAAAAGAATTTGCTTTACCATATATATCACGAAGCAAGTATGGCATATCAAGCTTATTTCGCTTGAAAGCAAGGAAAGTTAGGTATCGTATAAAAGTCCTATTTGGTAGATATATCCTTATTTATTTCGTTAACATTTCGATAGTTCTCCGTAACCTTACTAAGCAAGCGTCAAATCTCTAAATTTACAGAATGGTTATTTGTGCAGAGATTGTTTTCTTGAATATTTTCATCGATATATACAAGAAGATTTTTTTGAAATTCTTTCAAATGTCATCATTTTTTCATGTCCTGAAGTTAAGCGAATAGAGGAATATTCTTAGCTGGCATATTTATCCGACATAATGAAAATGTTAAAAGTAAATAGCGAGGTCTTTGTATGTTCAGTTTACAAATAAATATCCACAGACCTGGTCAACTGTGTGCATAATATTTTCATATAAAATTTCCGTGTGTACGCTTGTGCATTTCACACAGAATTTAATCCAATATGCGCAGAATGCATAAAGTACAATAATTGTGTTTCCTCATATTCGAAATAAGGTTGCATTGGGTTTTTATATTATTTACCGTTTAAAGTATTTTCCGTATATATTTGAATTAAATAATTTTAGCATAAAGGAAAATCTAAACTTAATATATGAAGGCGCTAAATAAAGCTTAGCACAAATACATGACAAGTTTGCTTTAAGAGTTACAAGAAAGAGTCAAAGTTCTAAAGCTCATTTCTATTAATTGTAAGCAACTTTGTGAAATTTTGTGAACAATCACGTTAGCAAAGATCATAGGTGAAAAAGTGTGCCCCAGATGAGAATCGAACTCATGACCCCTGGTTTACGAGACCAGTGCTCTAGCCACTGAGCTACAGGGGCGCCCTTGTGACCAATTTATTGTAATATTTACGTATAAAGCCATTAGAATTTGAATTGGAAAATTCAATTTACAGATTTATGTTCAAATTCTAAATAAATTTATAAAATGCATATAATCACTTGATGCTTGCAATAGGCATCCAGAAGTACACAGTGCCGAAAACAATGTGCAATCCAAATAGATATATTTAGAGTATTGGAAGTAAAAGAATTTGCTTTATCATATATATCACGAAGCAAGTATGGCATATGAAGCTTATTTCGCTTGAAAGCAAGGAAAGTTAGGTAACGTATAAAAGTCCTATTTGGTAGATTTATCCTAATTTATTTCGTTAACATTTGGATAGTTCACCTTAACCTTACTAAGCAAGCGTCAAATCTCTAAATTTACAGAATGGTTATTTGTGCAGAGATTGTTTTCGTGAATATTTTCATCGATATATACAAGAAGATTTCTTTGAATTCTTTCAAATATCATCATGTTTTCATGTCCCGAAGTTAAGCGAATAGAGGAATATTCTTAGCTGGCATATTTATCCGACATAATGAAAATGTTAAAAGTAAATAGCGAGGTCTTTCGTATGTTCAGTTTACAAATAAATATCTACAGACATGGCCAACTGTGTGCATAATATTTTCATATAAAATTTCCGTGTGTACGCTTGTGCATTTAACACAGAATTTAATCCAATATGCGCAGAATGCATAAAGTACATTAATTGTGTTTCCTCATATTCGAAATAAGGTTGCATTGGGTTTTTATATTATTTACCGTTTAAAGTATTTTCCGTATATATTTGAATCAAACAATTTTAGTATAAAGGAAAATCTAAACATGATATGTGAAGGCGCTATATAATGCTTAGCACAAATACATGACAAGTTTGCTTTAAGAGTTACAAGAAGACTCAAAGTTCTAAAGCTCATTTCTGTTAATTGTAAGCAACGTTGTGAACTTTTGTGCACAATCACGTTAGCAAAGATCATAGCTGAATAAGTGTGCCCCAGATGAGAATCGAACGCATGACCCCTGGTTTACGAGACCAGTGCTCTAGCCACTGAGCTACAAGGGCGTTCTTGTGACCAATTAATTGTAATATTTACGTATAAAGCCATTAGAATTTGAATTGGAAATTTCAATTTACAGATTTATGTCCAATTTCTAAATTAATTTTAAAAATGCATATAATCACTTGATGCTTGCAATAGGCATTCAGTAGTACACGGTGTCGTAAACAATATGCAATCAAAATAGGTATATGTAGAGTATTTTAAGTAAAAGAATTTGCTTTAGCATATATATCACGAAGCAAGTATGGCATATCAAGCTTATTTCGCTTGAAAGCAAGGAAAGTTAGGTATCGTATAAAAGTCCTATTTGGTAGATATATCCTTATTTATTTCGTTAACATTTCGATAGTTCTCCGTAACCTTACTAAGCAAGCGTCAGATCTCTAAATTTACAGAATGGCTATTTGTGCAGAGATGGTTTTCTTGAATATTTTCATCGATATATACAAGAAGATTTCCTTGAATTCTTTCAAATATCACCATGTTTTCATGTCCCGAAGTTAAGCGAATAGAGGAATATTCTTAGCTGTCATATTTATCAGATATAATGAAAATGTTAAAAGTAAATAGCGAGGACTTGCGCATGTTCAATTTACAAACAAATATCTACTGACCTAGCCATCTGTGTGCATAATATTTTCACTTAAAATTTCCGTGTGTGCGCTTGTGCATTTAATACAGAATTTAATCTAATATGTGCAGAAAGCATAAAGTACATTAGTTGTGTTTCCTCATATTCTAAATAAGGTTGCATTGGGTTTTTATATTATTTACCGTTTAAAATATTTTCCGTATATATTTGAATCAAATAATTTTAGCATAAAGGGAATTTTAAACTTAATATATGAAGGCGCTAAGTAAAACTTAGCAAAAATACATGACAAATTTGCTTTAAGAGTTACAGGGAAGAGTGAAATTTCTAAAGCTCATTTCTAATTATTGTAAGCAACTTTGTGAAATTTTGTGAACAATCACGTTAGCAAAGATCATGTGTGAAAAAGTGTGCCCCAGATGAGCATCGAAATCATGACCCCTGTTTTACGAGACCAATGCTCTAACCACTGAGCTACAAGGGCGTTCTTGTGACCAATTTATTGTAATGTTTACGTATAAAGCCATTAGAATTTGAATTGGAAAATTCAATTTACAGATTTATCTCCCACTTCTAAATAAATTTATAATATGCATATAACGGAAAATATAAACGTAATATATAAAGGCACTTAATTAGACTTTTAACAAATTCATGACAAGTTAGATAATATATAAAAGTACTATTGTAGAGGCCGCAGTCCTATTAGCTGATGAGAACCAAATAGCTGTCATTTCCGATCCAGTTTCATATAACTTTAGATTAGCTTCCATACCAAAAGATCTGTTCCTGAACGTTCCCAATATGCACGATAGATAACCCAAATTGGTTGCAGGAATATATTATGAAAATCAAGTTTTGTAAAACCAAAATAGAGAAGTAAAATATCAAAAGCTGTTTGCTACATAAGTTAACAGATGTCAAAATGCGCCAGCACAAAATACAGAAAACTCAAAATGTCGTGGCTTACAATATTATGATATTAGCAGAATTTGTAAACTGTGGCCTGAAGAAAGAAAGTACTAATTATTTTCGGAGGAAATATCTTCCTCTACATACACCATTTTCTCAAAAAAGTCGTCTAATAATGGACGTAATCCTTGATCTTCCTCTGACGTTGAACTCTTCCAAAGCGAGTTGTGCATACTGGTACATTTGTCGTCGACGTTGCGCTATGTTCATTTGGAACTGGCACTGCTAGTTCATCCGACGCTGATGGAACATCATGATCTTGTAGCTCGGTAAAACGTGATTTCGATATCGTCAGCAACACGCCAAGTGGAAGTTGCTTATTTGACTTTTCTGCCTGTATAATTGGATTGCACACATCAGACTTGTCCATGGAATGATGGTTTTTCAACACATTTAGCTACTCAGTAATATCTTAAATCCATATAAACTGGGGAATGCAACGATCCAAGGTGACACAATCCTCCATTTCCTTTATTTCTATGTCGACATTTTTGTCTGTCATCATCTTGAACATGTATGGTCCTTTGTAAAATGGTGTCAGGGAGGTTTTCCTATTTTAATTTGTTATATAAACATGTGAGATCGATCTTAGATCAGAGGACACATATCCTTTGGATTTTGCTTTTCTTGTCTTCGGTGGAGCACAACGACACACTTATCTCTCAGTGCTCCTACAAACTAATCTAAATATCTAGAAGCCCAATCAAGACAACTTTCAGTTTGTATTAGAAGATCTACAGGAAACCTTAATGGTTCTTCATATACCAATTCTGCTAATGAAGTTCCTAATTGTGCCCTATATCTGTTGCGCGTAGCAAGTAATAATATAGGAAGATCGTGTACCCAGCCTGTTCCACTAATAAACCTCAATGTAGCTTTCAGTTTACGATACAGCCTTTTTACCATACTATTCGCACATGGGCTGTATGTGCTAGTATGCAATACATTTATTACCATGATATTGAGAGATCTTATGAAAAGCTCTGGCATAAATGGACTACCACAATTACTAGTGACCCTTTCCGTAACTCCATACCGCGATACCCAACAGTATAGTAACGCTAAGAAGACTTCTTGCGCTGTCATATCCTTCAAGATCGCAATTTCAAATCGGAAACTAAAACGATCAACAATTACCCGATTATCAGTTTGCGATCCGATTTGTTTGCATCCGCTGTCATCCTGATTTTTTCTCCAAAATTTTCGATTACCAGATACGGTTATCTTTTTCAATGGAAAGCTCAACATAATAAGTTGACAATCAATATGTCAAGTAGAAATATTAGTTTAAACTGCCCCATTTATACTTGTTGTTAGATCTCTTAAGCATAAAATGCTAGGAAAGTGTATGTCAAATTGGTTTGTGTATATGTCTGCATGTTTACACGTTTCGAAATGAGATTAGAGTGACTTAGTCACAATTACTGACAACTCACTAGATAAGCGTAAGCCATGCCTGTGTGTATGTATTCTCGTTTGTTTTTGATTGAGGAGTAATCAACTAATGCACATGTACACTTATCTTAGTAAAATGACAGCGATTTAGCAACATCTGACTAATCACTAGATAAGCGTATGCCACATCTGTGTGTTTGTGTATGTGTGTGTGTGAGCGTTTGCTTAAGACTGAGAAATAATCTCTTACATGTAATTAACGGCACGTGTAACAGAAATTCACATGAAACTAAAATAATAACTGTCATTTCCTAAACGCACACGTCAGACCTATTTTTACACGTACTATCCTAGATGAAGTAATTACGAGTGGCCTCCTGGAGAGGAGGGGGCAAGATACTGTGAATAAAGTAAATAATTTAGAGTTAGCAAAATCAAATTAGAAACGGAAAGGTATTCTATTAAGGTGGATAGTTAAAATAAAATAAAAAAAGGGGGATCGTAAAAGAAGTTGAAAATTGTCTGATAAAGTAAGATGCAAACATAAATGTTTGTTAAAATGTGCTACACAGAACGTAAGATAACAGATAAAATAAGATAACAAGTAATCAAGGATAAAATAATAAGACAATCAAAAATAAATTAGGCGATATTGAATTAACAATTGTTAGCAAAATCTTTTGACCGTTAACTTCAGGCATCTCAACAATGTCTATATGTACATGTCTAAACCGTCCGGTTGGTATCCCAGGTTTGGCAACGCGCGCAGTCTCTTACCCAAGTCCGTATGTCTTTAGACATATACGGCCATACTTATCTATCTGTTATTAATTGAATAGTAGCTTTTATGGATGGATGTCCCAAATCGTGTAAATTTTTGATTATATTGGCACGTATCTCCAATGGCACATATGGTCGTAGTTGATATCTGGACGTCTAGCATAAAATCACTGGCTACTCAGAAGCTTGTGAACATATCCCGATTTCTTAGACAAAATTAACGTTAAAGGATCCGATCCTTGCGCTTCCTTGATTTGATTGATTAAATTGTTAGGAGAATCTGATTAATTCTTCAATGAACTTCGACTTATTAGCTCGATGTCTGCTTCAATCCGTCTGTTAAGAGTATTTGCTATCACATTCTCCTTACCAGCAATATGAGATACAGTGAAATCGAATTCTGCTTAACGGGTAATCTTGGAATTCACCCTGCGAGAGTAATTAAGCCTCGCGGTTTTATTAAGTATGATTATGAACGGCTTGTGATCTGTCAATAATTTGAACTGATAACCGTCTAAATAAAGCACAATTTGTAGCACTGCAGCATACGCAGCAAGAAGCTCTTTGCCAAAAGTATCATACTGTTTATCTCGATCATGAAGCCTTCGGCTATAAAACCCTATTGGTCTTACAATATCCTTGTTTCTTTGCTGAAGCATTTCCCCTATTGCAATATCCGAAGCATCTGTAATTAGCTGAAATGGCTTTTTCCAATCTACAGGTGCTAGACAGGTTATGTCACTGAGTATTTCCTTAACCCTCTGGAATATTTATTGGTCTTCCTGACTCAAGGTGATAGGCCAAAACTTCTTGATCGTGCTCTTTCACGTGTGAGGTGGCGTGTTAGCGATCCTTAAATTCCGGCTAGACCTGAAATGAATCGTCGATAATAGCTTATCATGACCAAGAATCTTCGACTCTGGCGCAGGGTCCGGCGCTCTGTTATGCCCTTGAACGCTTGGACCTTATCTTCCAAAGATTTCATTCCGTCTTTGGAAAGTACATGTGCAAGAAATTTAACAGAATAGCATCCAATGTTGCTCTTATTGGGATGAACCACTAATCCATGTTGTTCCATCCTGGTCAAAAAGGTTTCCAAATTTTTACGATGTTCAACACGCGATCGACTGAAAAGTATTATGTCATCTATGTACACTCTTGCAAATGGACAATTTTGAAGGACTTCTTCAGACCAACGCTGGTTTGTCTGACTGCCATTCTTCAACCCAAAAGACATCCCAAGGAATGAATGCGGTGAGTGGTATTTAACTTTCCACCATTGGTATCTGATGGTACGCTTTCTCGAGATCTAAAGTTGAATAAATCTCAAATCCCATTATGTCTCGGACTAGAGTACTCTGGTTAGGGAGAGGATAAGAATCACTTTTAGTTACTGAGTTCAATAGACGATAATTCCCACAAACCCTCCATTATCCCGGTTGAGGTTTGGGAACTACCACTATTGGAGAAGCAAAATTGGAATTTGACTTTCTAAAAGTTTCCTTTTTTGCGCAGTTGTTGAAATTCAGACACAGCAACTTGTTGTTTGTGCTGTGCCAACAGTTGGGCTTTGGTGAGCAAGGCAATAGAGCCACCAACTCTATTTAGTGCTTATCATCGGTTTTCAATCCATTTCTCTTGTCTTTAAAAGGTGGAAACGTGGTAAGGTGCTTTTCGATGATAGCGGCCAAATCAAATGCGACTGTAGGACGGGGTAACAGGACTGTTAAGACCGCTGGATATCAGACTTTTGTATCAACACATCTACAACTTCTCCGATTGTCCTAGTTTTAGGATCTAGTGACAGTTTGAAATGAGTCAAGAAATCCATCTCAATGATATGGTCCTTGACATCGGCTACAAGAAAATTCCACTTAAAAGAACATTTCTATCTCAAAGTTACCGACAGTTCTTTTACTCCCACAACTATTATCGGACTACCAATAGCGGCCCTAAGTTGATAATCAAATGTAGGGAAATCTGCTTCCACCACGTCTGACCTAACTATGCTTACTTAGGTACCAGTGTCAATGAGAAACTCCAGACCAGTCAATACATCTCTATTAACGAATTTATTGCTGGATAATCCGTCAAAGTTTTCAAGATCTTCATTTTAGCAGAATCTAACACTCTTGCCGTCTGTGTTGGTGCTCTTCCCTCCTTTCGCATTTCCCATTTATGATTTCAGTATGCCTTTTATAGGCGCATCAGGGAGCCTTTGCAATGCAAGACCCCCTACAGCTCCTCATAGCGGGCTTTTACAATTTTCCTTGAGAGGAATTTTGGTCTACCGATGTAGTACTTCCTCTCTATCTGGGTCCACCTAAACGCGAATATACACAGTTTTCTCTTTGACACTACGCACTCAATCTATATTCATAATGTGCCTTACACAATCCGCGCGGCCATTCGAAGCGTTGAGTTTTATATTGCTAACCTTGGAATTGGAGCTAATATGATCATCGTCTAGAACATATCTTTCCGCACAATGTATACTGGCGCAAACGCCATATTTTTTAGAGGCCTCAGTCCTATTAGCTGATGAGAGCCCCATAGATGCCAAGTCCGATCCAATCTTAGTGTGCGTATAGGAGACTGATAAGATAGTTTTCTCTTCCACAATATCCTGAGCTAGATTGTCAATGTCATCGAACTTAAGTTTAGCTCTCATGTTAAACGATCTGTTTCTGAACGTTCCCAAAATTCACGATATAAAACACAAAGAAGTTGCAAGAATATATTATGAAAATCATGTTTTGTAAAACCAAAATAGAGAAGTAAAATATCAAAAGCTGTTTGCTACATAAGTTAACAGATGTCAAAATGCGTCAGCACAGAATACAGAAATCTCAAAATGTCGTTGCTTACAATATTTGGATATTAGCAGAATTTGTAAACTGTGGCCTGAAGAAAGAAAGTACTGATTATTTTCGGAGGAAATATCTTCCTCTACATACACCATTTTCTCAAAAAAGTCGTCTAATAATGGACGTAATTCTTGATCTTCCTCTGATGTTGAACTCTTCCAAAGCGAGTTGTGCATACTGGAACATTTGTCGTCGACGTTGCGCTATGTTCATTTGGAACTGGCACTGCTAGTTCATCCGACGTTGATGGAACATCATGATCTTGTAGCTCGGTAAAACGTGATTTCGAAATCGTCAGCAACACGCCAAGTGGAAGTTGCTTATTTGACTTTTCTGCCTGTATAATTGGATTGCACACATCAGACTTGTCCATGGAATGATGGTTTTTCAACACATTTAGCTACTCAGTAATATCTTAAATCCATATAAACTGGGGAATGCAACGATCCAAGGTGACACAATCCTCCATTTCCTTTATTTCTATGTCGACATTTTTGTCTGTCATCATCTTGAACATGTATGGTCCTTTGTAAAATGGTGTCAGGGAGGTTTTCCTATTTTAATTTGTTATATAAACATGTGAGATCGATCTTAGATCAGAGGACACATATCCTTTGGATTTTGCTTTTCTTGTCTTCGGTGGAGCACAACGACACACTTATCTCTCAGTGCTCCTACAAACTAATCTAAATATCTAGAAGCCCAATCAAGACAACTTTCAGTTTGTATTAGAAGATCTACAGGAAACCTTAATGGTTCTTCATATACCAATTCTGTTAATGAAGTTCCTAATTGTGCCCTATATCTGTTGCGCGTAGCAAGTAATAATATAGGAAGATCGTGTACCCAGCCTGTTCCACTAATAAACCTCAATGTAGCTTTCAGTTTACGATACAGCCTTTTTACCATACTATTCGCACATGGGCTGTATGTGCTAGTATGCAATACATTTATTACCATGATATTGAGAGATCTTATGAAAAGCTCTGGCATAAATGGACTACCACAATTACTAGTGACCCTTTCCGTAACTCCATACCGCGATACCCAACAGTATAGTAACGCTAAGAAGACTTCTTGCGCTGTCATATCCTTCAAGATCGCAATTTCAAATCGGAAACTAAAACGATCAACAATTACCCGATTATCAGTTTGCGATCCGATTTGTTTGCATCCGCTGTCATCCTGATTTTTTCTCCAAAATTTTCGATTACCAGATACGGTTATCTTTTTCAATGGAAAGCTCAACATAATAAGTTGACAATCAATATGTCAAGTAGAAATATTAGTTTAAACTGCCCCATTTATACTTGTTGTTAGATCTCTTAAGCATAAAATGCTAGGAAAGTGTATGTCAAATTGGTTTGTGTATATGTCTGCATGTTTACACGTTTCGAAATGAGATTAGAGTGACTTAGTCACAATTACTGACAACTCACTAGATAAGCGTAAGCCATGCCTGTGTGTATGTATTCTCGTTTGTTTTTGATTGAGGAGTAATCAACTAATGCACATGTACACTTATCTTAGTAAAATGACAGCGATTTAGCAACATCTGACTAATCACTAGATAAGCGTATGCCACATCTGTGTGTTTGTGTATGTGTGTGTGTGAGCGTTTGCTTAAGACTGAGAAATAATCTCTTACATGTAATTAACGGCACGTGTAACAGAAATTCACATGAAACTAAAATAATAACTGTCATTTCCTAAACGCACACGTCAGACCTATTTTTACACGTACTATCCTAGATGAAGTAATTACGAGTGGCCTCCTGGAGAGGAGGGGGCAAGATACTGTGAATAAAGTAAATAATTTAGAGTTAGCAAAATCAAATTAGAAATGGAAAGGTATTCTATTAAGGTGGATAGTTAAAATAAAATAAAAAAAGGGGGATCGTAAAAGAAGTTGAAAATTGTCTGATAAAGTAAGATGCAAACATAAATGTTTGTTAAAATGTGCTACACAGAACGTAAGATAACAGATAAAATAAGATAACAAGTAATCAAGAATAAAATAATAAGACAATCAAAAATAAATTAGGCGATATTGAATTAACAATTGTTAGCTAAATCATTTGACCGTTAACTTCAGGCATCTCAACAATGTCTATATGTACATGTCTAAACCGTTCGGTTGGTATCCCAGGTTTGGCAACGCGCGCAGTCTCTTACCCAAGTCCGTATATCTTTAGACATATACGGCCATACTTATCTATCTGTTATTAATTGAATAGTAGCTTTTATGGATGGATGTCCCAAATCGTGTAAATTTTTGATTATATTGGCACGTATCTCCAATGGCACATATGGTCGTAGTTGATATCTGGACGTCTAGCATAAAATCACTGGCTACTCAGAAGCTTGTGAACATATCCCGATTTCTTAGACAAAATTAACGTTAAAGGATCCGATCCTTGCGCTTCCTTGATTTGATTGATTAAATTGTTAGGAGAATCTGATTAATTCTTCAATGAACTTCGACTTATTAGCTCGATGTCTGCTTCAATCCGTCTGTTAAGAGTATTTGCTACCACATTCTCCTTACCAGCAATATGAGATACAGTGAAATCGAATTCTGCTTAACGGGTAATCTTGGAATTCACCCTGCGAGAGTAATTAAGCCTCGCGGTTTTATTAAGTATGATTATGAACGGCTTGTGATCTGTCAATAATTTGAACTGATAACCGTCTAAATAAAGCACAATTTGTAGCACTGCAGCATACGCAGCAAGAAGCTCTTTGCCAAAAGTATCATACTGTTTATCTCGATCATGAAGCCTTCGGCTATAAAACCCTATTGGTCTTACAATATCCTTGTTTCTTTGCTGAAGCATTTCCCCTATTGCAATATCCGAAGCATCTGTAATTAGCTGAAATGGCTTTTTCCAATCTACAGGTGCTAGACAGGTTATGTCACTGAGTATTTCCTTAACCCTCTGGAATATTTATTGGTCTTCCTGACTCAAGGTGATAGGCCAAAACTTCTTGATCGTGCTCTTTCACGTGTGAGGTGGCGTGTTAGCGATCCTTAAATTCCGGCTAGACCTGAAATGAATCGTCGATAATAGCTTATCATGACCAAGAATCTTCGACTCTGGCGCAGGGTCCGGCGCTCTGTTATGCCCTTGAACGCTTGGACCTTATCTTCCAAAGATTTCATTCCGTCTTTGGAAAGTACATGTGCAAGAAATTTAACAGAATAGCATCCAATGTTGCTCTTATTGGGATGAACCACTAATCCATGTTGTTCCATCCTGGTCAAAAAGGTTTCCAAATTTTTACGATGTTCAACACGCGATCGACTGAAAAGTATTATGTCATCTATGTACACTCTTGCAAATGGACAATTTTGAAGGACTTCTTCAGACCAACGCTGGTTTGTCTGACTGCCATTCTTCAACCCAAAAGACATCCCAAGGAATGAATGCGGTGAGTGGTATTTAACTTTCCACCATTGGTATCTGATGGTACGCTTTCTCGAGATCTAAAGTTGAATAAATCTCAAATCCCATTATGTCTCGGACTAGAGTACTCTGGTTAGGGAGAGGATAAGAATCACTTTTAGTTACTGAGTTCAATAGACGATAATTCCCACAAACCCTCCATTATCCCGGTTGAGGTTTGGGAACTACCACTATTGGAGAAGCAAAATTGGAATTTGACTTTCTAAAAGTTTCCTTTTTTGCGCAGTTGTTGAAATTCAGACACAGCAACTTGTTGTTTGTGCTGTGCCAACAGTTGGGCTTTGGTGAGCAAGGCAATAGAGCCACCAACTCTATTTAGTGCTTATCATCGGTTTTCAATCCATTTCTCTTGTCTTTAAAAGGTGGAAACGTGGTAAGGTGCTTTTCGATGATAGCGGCCAAATAAAATGCGACTGTAGGACGGGGTAACAGGACTGTTAAGTTGATAATCAAATGTGGGGAAATCTGCTTCCACCACGTCTGACCTAACTATGCTTACTTCGGTACCAGTGCCAATGAGAAACTCCAGACCAGTCAATACATCTCTATTAACGAATTTATTGCTGGATAATCCGTCAAAGTTTTCAAGATCTTCATTTTAGCATAATCTAACACTCTTGCCGTCTGTGTTGGTGCTCTTCCCTCCTTTCGCATTTCCCATTTATGATTTCAGTATGCCTTTTATAGGCGCATCAGGGAGCCTTGCAATGCAAGACCCCCTACAGCTCCTCATAGCGGGCTTTACAATTTTCCTTGAGAGGAATTTTGGTCTACCTATGTAGTACTTCCTCTCTATCTGGGTCCACCTAAACGCGAATATACACAGTTTTCTCTTTGACACTACGCACTCAATCTATATTCATAATGTGCCTTACACAATCCGCGCGGCCATTCAAAGCGTTGAGTTTTATATTGCTAACCTTGGAATTGGAGCTAACATGATCATCGTCTAGAACATATCTTTCCGCACAATGGATACTGGCGCGAACGCCATATTTTGTAGAGGCCTCAGTCCTATTAGCTGATGAGAGCCCCATAGATGCTAAGTCCGATCCAATCTTAGTGTGCGTATAGGAGACTGATAAGATAGTTTTCTCTTCCACAATATCCTGAGCTATATTGTCAATGTCATCGAACTTAAGTTTAGCTCTCATGTTAAACGACCTGTTTCTGAACGTTCCCAAAATTCACGATATAAAACACAAAGAAGTTGCAAGAATATAATTTGAAAATCATGTTTCGTAAAACCAAAATAGAGAAGTAAAATATCAAAAGCTGTCTGCTACATAAGTTAACAGATGTCAAAATGCGCCAGCACAGAATACAGAAAACTCAAAATGTTTTTACTTAGTACTATGTTTGGATAGTAACATAATTTGTAAATAGTGGCCTGAAAAAAGAAATTACAACTTTGTGAATGAAAATTATTGTTGCTTACTTGGATTAATTGAAATTACCTGATCTGCGCTTTGAATAAATCAGCTTTTAATGTTCCAGTATTTTTCTTTCTTTATAATATTTCGGCAACCGTTATTGGTAGCATTCTCCATACTTGCTTCATTAGTATCATTTGTTAAACTTGTGAGGATGACCCAACTGAAAAGTCTATCGATAAAGGCAGCCGAAATATTTTAAATAAAGAAAACTACTGGAACGATAAAAGCTGTGTTAGTCAAAACGCAGATCAGGTAAGAACTAATATTTTTATCGGAGGAAATGTCTTCCTCTACACTATTTGTTAGATTTATCCGACATAATTTAGATATCATTTCGATAGTTCTCTTAAACCTCACTAAGTAAACGTCAAACCTCTAAATTTACAGCCAGTTATTTTACAGAAAATGTATTTGCGAATATTTTCATCGAAATATACAGGAAGATTTCTTTGAAATCCTTAAAATATCATCATGTTTTAATGTTCAGAAGTATGTAAATAGAGGAAATATCTTAGTTGGCATGTTTAATCGACATTTTGTCAATGCTATTAGTAAATTGCGATATCTTGTGAATGTTCAACTTACAAATAAATTTCTCTTATCATATACCATTTCCGCGTGTACGATTTTGTATGTACATTCGAATTTTATCCGATACTCACAACAGGCTTGATGTATTTTAATTTTCTTTTCCCATATTGAAAGTAAAGTTGCATTAGGTTTTATATCATTTGCCGTTTAATTTATTATACGGCTATATATGAATAATTTATTACTAGTAAAACGGAAAATCTAAACGTAATAAAAAAGGCGCTGAATTAGGCTAGCAATAAATACATGACAAATTTGCTTAACAAGTGATAAAAAAATAAAATTTTTAAATCTGAATAATATTAATTTTAACCGACATTGCCAAATATTGCGTACCATGACATTAGCAAAGATCACTTGTTAAAAATGAATGACCCTGATGAGATGTAGGGGTACTTTTCGCTATTGCTTTCTCGTTCCTGATTTTGTACCCCTACTACTTATCAATGGTTGCTATTATTAGTACCCGAGCATTCAATCAGTCTGTTCCTTTTCAGATGGTTAATATTAGAAGGCCGAAGAAAGGTTTCATGTATATATTCCACACAATGTAGCACATATAAATATAAAGTGATTTATGTCTATAAAGCGAAATGTTTAGCACAAATGTCTGGATTGGCATGAATATAGTCATATGATTGAAAATACATGATAATATGAACATAGTAAAATTGATTTATGTTTATAGAGAAAATGTTTTGCACACAAGTGGTTATTGTTACACAAATGTCTGAACAGAATTGTATTTATACCATCGACTAAAACATCTGATGACATGTAAAAATCATCGTTAAAAGTTATCATTAAAAATGAAGATGTAAATTGTTTAAAGACTTCAATGATAAAAACTAACAAAGCTTTAGCTTACTACTTGCAATATTTTCAGTTCATGTCAAACTATTAATCCATTCTTCTATGTGGACACTAAATTAAGTGAAATAAATCCGCAATGACACAACAGATCACCGCGTGATCCTCGCGGATCGCGCGCGGTTCTCTCTATTTATAAAAACACTATTAATTACAAATAAAATTGCAGTTCAATAAATATCGATTGAAACTGCTTGAGACTAAAAGAGATTGTTCCTAAAATCACAGCTAAGAGAAATATTGTTTAAGGACAGAGTTAGAATATTTGACCTTAAAGAGCACAGCGTTTGTAAAAATTGACCTTCGTTGGGTTGTAACACGGAGCCGCGTGTTACAGAGAATCGAACTCACGTCCTCTAGATTACGAGGGTAGTCTTCTAGCGACTCAGCTACTAATGACCGTTTGTGCACAATTTATTGGAATATATAAGTATATCTCCATTAGAATGTAACATGAATTATAAGATTGTATCACAGATATATGACCATTTGTGCACAATTTAATGGAATATATACGTATTTTGATATTATTTTGTAACATGAATTTGTCTTAAAGACTTTTTATATACTATTTGCGTGTGTATTTTTGTGATTTTACCATAGAATTTATTCCGATAAATACAGAAATCGTGAAGTATTTTAATTGTGTTTCCTTATATTGGAAATAAGGTTGCATTCTGTTTTATATTATTTGCCGTTTAATGTATTTTACTGCTATGTTTGAAATTAATATTATTTGTATAAAGATAAGTCTAAATAAAATATAAAAGAGCTCTATTAGGCTAGTAACAAATACATTTAAAAATTTGCTTTAAATGGGAGACTAAAAGAATTAAATTTTTAAATCTGAGTTTAATTCCTTGTAACCGATTTTGCGAAATACTGTGAACGATCACATTTGAAAAGATCACAAGTGAAAAAATAATGCACTAGAGGAGAATCGAATTCTTAACGCCTGGTTTTCTCAACCAGTGCTCTAGTCACTAAGCTACAATGGCACGCCATTTTATTAGAACAAGAACTTTATTCGAACCCTGTGAATATGAAAATATGTAATAGAAGCATTATAAACACGCAGTTTTGGTTCAAATAAGACAAATCCAATCTTGCGGAACCATGAAATTCATAAAATTCCTGAGCAACTTATGTAAATTTTTAAAAAGCTAATTACACCCAAATTCGGCAAATTGGTTAGAATAGTGGTCTGCCATAGTAGGTCCATGATTTGCATTCCCAATTGAGTGAAAATTTATCAGTATTTAAATTTTACTATAATTTACATAAAATAAGAATTTTCTTCTACGGCAATCCTTCGATATCATTTAAATTATTCACCTTTATTCATTAACTTTAAAATATAAGACTATATTTGGTCGTTATAGGGTAGAATTGCGTTTAAACATTTTTACATATCAATTCTAGTAACTAAAATCAATTTGGGTCAGATAAACCACGTAAATTTAAAAAGAATTCACAAATCGGTACATGGTAAGATTTTTAAGAATTGCTTATGTATATGAGACTGCGACTGAAATATATTAAATTTCATGCCTCATGGAGCAAAAATAATTCGATGATAGTTTCATAGATATTACTATGTACATGGTAAAATCGGTCTTTCTTTAACATTTAAATACTGTTTGTTGCGAAGAACTAATATATATGCAAGTATGTATTAGGTTTTGCGAACCTAGTAACAAATTAGTTCAATTGTGACCAGAAGGATAAACCAAAGGCAGCATGAACGGAAAGTGAATGAGATTATACTTTTCGTTCATGCTGCCCTTGGTTTATCCCTCCAGTCCTATTGAACTAATTGATACTAGGTTTCAAAACCCTAATACTACTCTTCTTTTGTTATTTAAGCATTTTTTTACAATTTAATATAAAAAATAATATTCATTGACCTTTCCTACTAGATAGAACATTAGATAATAAATCTTTGTTTAATATTTCGAATCTCATACGTGGTTAAATCCTTTCGCCATATATCCCAATCTAAATATTTGATTCAAGCTAGCAATGGATGATATGTTTATTGCAGGAAACAATTAAGCAATAGCTTTATGGGATATTTATGAACAGTACGCATTCTAGAACAAAATTGGCCTTTAAGTTTGTAATAATTGTAATCAAACATCGACGAATAAAATTTTTGAAATTGCATTCTAGCATTTCCTATTACTGGTAAGAATTTATTCCATAATGACGCAGATATGATCGTGTAGATTTTATAATTTATTTTATACCAAATAATGAGGTTCTACTAAAAGCGGGTGTGTCATATTCAATTACAAACATTCATCGATTTCGTTGAAAAAGCGAATATTCCTAACCATATTTAAATTTGTCTTATTTTTAGAATATTCCTGATGGTGTTTCGAATAAAAATGTGATTGGTCGCGTTCCATATCGTCCGCCATCTGCAATTATGTTAGACAGAATCACTTGCTTGGCTCAATATCTCAATAGAAATCGAAATTTCCATGATTTGGAAGTTCTAGTAGAATCAAATTTTCAACAAAAACAAACCGAAGACAAAGGAATTACTTTCTCAAATATTAGTGGCTGCAATTGGAAATTGACAAACGAAATAGAAACACAAAGGATTCCAAATAAATATTGTGACAATTCTCATTCATGTGTTGTTAATAATGTTGATATTTACAAGAGACAAAACGCATCATATGAACAAGATTCACAATCTATTACTAACAGGTTCTATGACATACACAATCGAGCAGAGATGCTGATCAGGTAAGCAAAAGCCTTGAATTATATCTTTTTATACGGTTTGTATTTTCAGCAAATTAAAGGACTCAAGTTAGTGCCTTATTAATGAAAAGTATGGTGACAAAGATTAAAATTTTTTTCTAAAACATTTCAATTTTAAATTATAAAAATATATTCTATCCGATATAAGAACTGTTTCTTTCTCATTATCTTCAAATAGTATATATATATATATATATATATATATATATATATATATATATATATATATATATATATATATAAAGAGAGAGAGAGAGAGAGAGAGAGAGAGCGAAACCAATCAATTAAGAAACATTTCTTTCTCATTATCTCCTTAAGTATATATTAATGACCATATATTTATATTTAAATTGGAAGGCAAAACAAGATAGAAATATGTTAACATAGAGAGAGTGTGAAAAAACGGAAACCAATCAATTAAGAAACATTGAAATTGAGAAACGACTAAAAAGCACTAGTTCATGTACAATGCCAGAAAAAGTTTATTTAGCTTGCATAAATCAAACAAAACTTTGCTTATCCTTAGAGATATTTATGCTAATTACTTATTTTTCTTGTTGCATTTTGCAATCGTCATAGACACCACATCTGCGTAAATGCAGACGTGTAGTTACTATTTAATTTTGAGCTGTTTAAATTGCAATGCCATCTTTTCCTATTACTACACGCCCGCTTGATTGGCTAATGTATTTAATCGTCAACTTAGGCATGAATATTAATAAATAAGTTATGAGGTCGTCATTAACTTCTGTTTCACTTTAATTTCTAGTAAAGAAAAAACACCTAAGATCAGTTTTACATGGGACTCGGGAAGCCTGATTAACATGCCATTGCACAGACAAATTACTCCGCTTAGTGTGAAATATAAGATTCCACTCCAATCTGCATCTAACGTTAGTCCGTCGACAATAATATATACCGAGTCTGTAAAGGATACTGGAGTAACAGGTGTTCGGAAATTGTTGTAATTCTCAATTTGGGTGAACTTTAGCATAAATTTATATCCATCAGGTTGGTATCATGTACCGACTCGGAAACCATAGTGTTAGTATCCGGTACTCATCGATTTCAAAAAAGGTATCAGTTACTAACACAATAGCCATAGTGTTAGTATCCTTTACAGACTCGGTATATATATTATATAGTGTGAGTTAGCATTGAATTCGCATTGTCGTTGACGTTAGATTATGTTAGCTTCACTATTACAGGTTTACACATTCGTCTAGGAGATTGTACCGTCCTATTATTCCACATTCTTCTACCAAATACATAGTGGTTAAAGGGCGTAATACTGGCTCCTACTGATGAGTCGCCAGTAAGCACGAAACGAATGTGCATGAGATTATACTTTCCGTTCATGCTGCCTTTGGTTTATCCTTCTGGTCACAACTGAACTAATTTTTTACTAGGTTCGCAAAACCTAATAAATACTTGCATATATATTAGTTCTTCGCAACAAACAGTATTTAACTTTACTTCTCTAGTGATGTTTATTCAAGATAACATACGAAATCCTCTGTAAATTTTGGAGATAATGGGCTCATTATTGACACACAATCATCCATTTTACAGGTACATGTTTTACAACAAAAGTGGTCATTTTTCATGCATAGAAAATATTTTTGCGTGGAGTATGACATTTGACCTGCAATAGTTATGTTTCGGCAATGCCCATAGATTTGTCAATTGTAACATTTAAAAAGAAATACATTATTTCAAAAAGCGCTATCATCTTATTTTGACTATTTATATTTGAAACGCTTTAAAGAAACTCAAAAGAATCGCAGAATGAACAATTATTTTGTAGTTTTAAGCAACGATTTAATTATGCGGTCTAAACATTTAGCCAATGGATGGAAAGAAGAATTGAAAGTCTAAAATATCTAACTCAAAATACAACCAGATTTGTGTTTTTGGTAGCCAGTACAATGGTGATGTAGATGAACCAATATGTCTGATCTCGTACGCAAAGGTCCTATAAATAAAATGTGCATCGGTCATCATTTAAGTGTTCCGAATATTTAGCCTTACAATATATATTTACTTGTAGGTAGGTAAATGCTGATCTAAAAGAACGTTATTTTGGAACATAACTTACCGTTAATGTATTGAACAATTAAGTTTCTTAGGAGATTCGGAGCGCAGTTTGTGCGAGTCTAAATTACGGGCTCATCGAAGAAATCTAGCAAAGTTGATGCATTCTAAAATTGATTTGCTAATATACGATTAAAGTGGCATTGCGGGCAATTATCGATTCTGCATACGTTGTCTTGATTGAGTTGTGTCCTTTTGTATGACTTCGATTTCTGAATTGTCTGGATGGAAGGCAATACAAGAACACTAATTTAACCTAATGAGCTGCCATAGCATGTGACAAAGTAAACAATATTGGATTGTACAATTTCAGAGGACTTAAAATTATATTTCTTTTAAACGGACGTTTTGTTTTATAAGCTAGCATTACTTTTGTATTACGCATCTGAAAATTCAATAATTGTCTAATTTTTCCAGTAAATATTTCAGCTGCTCAGCTCGCCAAATTTAAATAGGGTACTTCCGCTATCTATCTTTGTTTATAGTTGATTTTTGTTCCAGTAAATCTTATGCATACCTGTTTTCAAATAAGTTTGTTTTACGCACCAACAATTATTTGAGTTCAATTAACAATTCAAAACAACTAAACGTGTTTTGAACAAGAATTTTTGAAATTTCAATTTGTATTTAATGTAGGTTTATTATTAGTTCGCTAGTCCATGTACGCTATAAAAGAATGACTAATGACATAATTGGTTTTTGTGGTGACAATTTGCTCGTTCCCACCACGTTTTGTACCTTGAGCATGCCGCAAATTCGAGCTAGACGTTTAACATATACGTTTTTTGTTTAAGGTGATGTATGATGTTATCAAATTATTAAGAATTGGTATTATCGGTTCTTCGATGATTTTTCCAAGTTCACGCTTAATGGAATGCCATAATGAACTCTGTGTAGTCTCTAATCCATCAGCATTAAAATTGTCAATTTCGTAGTTTCTGCTACCACCAAGCACAATGTCTATTTGATTATTTTTATTGGTAATCATTAGCAGAATTCACAAGCATTTTTTGTGACTTCATGAATCGAATTTTGTTGTCATTTCTTAATTCTTTAGTACAGTTTATGGAATTTTTTTATGAAACAGCGCCGTTTGTGCTGTGTATAAAACGCCCATAGATGGCACGAAGTTTAGGTTTAAAGAAAAGACAAAATTCATTTTCTTTTAAAATTCTAGCTGTAACATATTCATCTAAATTGTCCAATGCAATTGTTCTTATAATCTCAATAGAATGGTTCTTATCGTTTGGCAATATGTATAATTGTGGCCCAATAATTAAGATTGTTTTCGGTTAGTCTAATAGAATCAAGTCCAGATAGGTGATTTAAAAGCAAGAAAAGAAATGGAGTTACGAATTGCAGAAGCTTGTGGTTGCAAAATACTTAAACCGTGGCTAAATGCTCAAAAAATACTCACATGAATTTCTTATAAACTGGTGAATTGTGCGCCTGTGTTTGTGAGCGTGTCGTTGCGTGTGTGTATACCTGTGCTTTTATGCGTGCCTGTGTCTGTGTGTGCTTGTTTTTGTATGTCTTTAAATGTGCCTCTCTCGCTTAGAGTTCGCTGTTGTAAAATATATATTTGCTACATCCAACTTTTTCTACTTTGCGTTTCAAAATTCCCTATATAAAATGCCAGATATTGTAATCGAGCTGAGTTCCAAAGAGAAAAAAATGGCTTTTTTATCTATACTATATGAACCTGCCTAATAATAACGATGTTTCAATACACAATATCCATCTCAATTTAAATAAAAATTCAAATAATATCTTATAAGCATTATGTCAACATTTAATAAGGTGAAACAAAAACTAGATTTTTTCATTTCATTGAAATTTACTAGACACCTGAAACGCAAAAACATATTATATTTTAATATTAAACTGATGGCCTCACGAAGCAACACAAATGCATGATATTCCAATTTCCGAGTGATACCAGTAAGGATTTGTGTCATGAGTAGTTATGCTTCAGGAGGAGACCGGAACTCCTGTCAATATATATTTGTTGGTTAACCACCGTTAATTGCTACAAATTGCTTAGGTATCCGCTGTCGAACTCGCTTCCATAGTTGTTCTTTTAGATTGCAGGCTCATTCTCGTCTATCAATAAAAAACTCAACCCAGTCCGTCTAGAAGGACATTCCTAATCCCAATGTAAAAGCAAGAAAACAAATAGATAATGCTTGTTGCCGAGAACTTATATATATGCAATTTTATATTAGGTTTTGCGCAAATAGTAACAAATTATGTCAAATATGTCCAGAAGGATAAACCAAGGTCAGCATGAGCAGAATGCATAAACTCATTTGCTAATTAAATTCGTACTTACTGTCGACTCGTTTGTAGGAAACGGAATTACAAACCAAACCTTCTATATAATTTGGTGTGGAAAATGGGACAATTGGACTGTATAATTTTCTATACGAATGTATTAACCTGCAGTTAATTAAATATATTAAGTCTACGACAATGCCATTTCAAAGCCCACATATATATATATATATATATATATATATATATATATATATATATATATACATATATATATATATATATATATATAATGTGTATAATGAGCCTGTAAAGGATATTAATACTATGGTTGTGCTTCAGTACCTGATACCATGATCGGGTGCAGAATAGATACATGATACCTAAACTATGGTTGCCGAGTCGGCACATGGGGCCAAAACAATAAATTACAAGGTACGCTAAAGTTCACATAAATTTAGAATTACAACCATTTTGAAACATCTTTTACTCCAGCAAATCTGTATAGTCTGGCTTTGATCAATATTTATCCCCCTTCGCGGTAATCATGAAATCATTCAATTAAATATATAAAATTTATTTCCGTTATGTTGCATAAATCTTATATATACATAATATCGTTGCGCAACAAGTAACAAATTAGTTCAAACACAAGATAAGGGTAAAATAAAGCCATTATGAACGAGAGGTGTACTCTGATATGCTCGTTCTTTTCGTGCATACTTGCGACTCGTCTGTAGGAGCTGGTATTATGTGCTTTAACAACTATATATTTCGGTGAGGAATTTAAGACAATTGGCCGGTATAGCCTCCTATACAAAATTGTATACCTGCAATGATGAAGTGATTTCATATAAATTTTTCAACAATACGACTACAAAGGCAACTCACTCTCTATAATATATACCAAGCTTGTCAAGTGTACAGAAAAATATTTTTGTTGAGTCAATACCTGATACCGGTCAGTTTTAAGTACTTATTTGGCAACCATAGTAAAAGTTACCAGAAATGACGCATCATACTTACTGTTGGTACACTGTACATGCTCGGTATTTTTGAACTCAATATTTTGCGGTGTGTAAGCATTCAGGTTATCAATGCCGCGTTTTGCGTACGCGGGTAATAGCTGTACACGGGCAGTTACACAAAGATCCGATTTATCAACATTTCCAATTTTGTTTTGTCTTTGATCGGGTTGATTCATTTTTACTTCAACTGGAAATGCGGTTCTATCACATCTTTGTTTACTGGCTTTGATCGGGTTGACTCATTTTTACTTCAACTGGAAATGCGGTTCTATCACAAAGATGTGATAGAACCGCATTTCCAGTTGAAGTAAAAACAAGTCAACCCGATCAAAGACAAAACAAAATTGGAAATTGTGAAAAATCGGATCTTTGTGTAACTGCCCGTGTACTACTATTAATCGCGTACGCAAAACGCGGCATTGATAATGCTCGGTATTTATTGTATGTAGTAGGCTGACATTGAAATCGCATTGCCGAAGACCTTATATGAAGTTATTTCAACTACTGTAGGTTTTTCACATTCCCATAGGAGATTGTATCGTCCAATTTACCCACATACATCACCCAGATTTATTATGTGTATAGGACGTAATACCAATTTGGTTGGATGTTCCGTATTCGCGTCAGTCCTAACCAAATCTTATGTTATCGACAAGATAGGTCTTGCCGTAATCACTACTTTACGAAGTTGTTACGACATTTTGGTTAACAGGTCTACGTCGCGCATTTTATATCAGTAAACTTATATATATATATATATATATATATATATATATATATATATATATATATATATATATATATATATATATATATAATCAATATATTAAGGTGGATTTTATAAGATTATTCAACTCTGTTCTCAGGTATCATAGAAACTTAACGGACGGAAATCCATGTTAAAAGTTAATAACCAACACTAAAAATATTAGTAATATGTTTGCCGTCGGCATTGGAAATTCGTTTTAGTTTTCCCTTGAATTAAATTTAAATTAATTCTTTAATAGTTGCGCAACAACTAATAAACAATCGCATATATATATTTGTTCTACGTCACAAGCAATATCTATCTTTTATGTAGTAGAGAATAATTTAAAACACAGCAGCATTAATGTTTTCCTCGTCGGTTAACGAAGAGATTGATATTCCATCGTTCCACAATTTAATGTTCTCAACGGTGAGATGACATTTAGGTTAAATATGTTCTGCAACCTCTTACTTTAAAGATACGAGGTGGCGCCAAACTTTCTCTAACGCACCTGCACTAATAAATCAGAAGACCTGATAAATCAAAGTCGAATTGTTTATTCCCGGAACTTTGAATTTCTATCACATCTAAAACGTGTTTGTAAATCGTTTTTGTATCAATATTAAATAATTTAATTCTTAATATTGGTAAAGGCACCCAAAAGCCATTCCAGTTACTCTGGCTAAAATAAAATAATTACCTTATATTAGCATAGCACGTTCGACTTAAACACTCAAAATTCATTTTTGGATGAAAGCCAGAAGTTAATATATTAAAATAAATTTTAAATCTCTACGTAATTCTTTCTTTCAATCAAAGCCATTCTAGTGATGTGTGTGACATCAATGACATGAATTAATTTAATTAATGTGCACAGAATATATAAATATATTAGAAAGATCACCCAGAAAAGCCTAATACCAGAATATATCACTTTATATAATGGTGTAGAGGCCCACTGGTCACTAACATAAGAGAGCCTCTGAGATGCTTGGCCCGGATAATCCATATGTACGGTATGATCATCTAATTTGGAACACTTAAGTTCCCCTAAACTATCTTTTAAACTACATTCCTTAAGTCCACTTGCTAACTGCTCTGTATCCTCAATATTTGATAAACCAGTATAAAATTTCTGGCAATTTATATATTATAATAATTATGCTCACCGGAATACGCTGATATCCACAGATGACAGAACGATACGGTGGTGATTTGAATTACCTGAAGTAAATGTGTATTAAGAACAATAGATGAATGTAAATTTCAAAACTTTATTAGCAAAGAGTACTCAGATAGAACCACGCAGTTTACTGATTGTGCAATTCAGCAACTCAGATAAAACTCTCTTATAAACATTCAACAAGACAAGTCAAAACCTTCGACAATATGAACAAAATAAACTTCCAAAAAATTTACAATATTTTTAAAAAAAACACAATATTGTTTTACGAAACCAGCGATAACATCAAATGTCAAAAAATAAAATTTGTTTTATTATTATATGAGGAGTTAATTGATTTGCAATAATGTAATTAACCTCCACAATGGTCATCCGAATAAAGCTTAAACTGTACTGATTGTTTTCTGGGCTATCAAGTCAAATAAGCACATAGAATATCTACATAAAATCGTAAGTCAAATAAGACAAATAGAACAATTAATACAATTTTCCACCCGCGCTACATGTGTGGTCTCTTAATTCACGAATTAATTCATTTATAGCTAAAATTTATACACAACTATTATTAAAATTCAAACTGATATACATATAAAACAGTTTCAAACTATATTACGGCCGAGGTCTTTCCTTCTAAATCATTATTAATTTTCAATAAATTATCTGAAAATTTAAACATTATGTGATTATGTAATCAATTTATCAGTGTTAAGCAAAATTAACAAAAAAGTATAAATTGTATGAGCATTCTTGCCTATTATAAATGTCTTTCCTTCGGCCTCTAGGTTGACGTACTTTCTTTTTACTCCTATTTTATAATTTTTCAATCCTCCTCTGTTGCACTCTTGTTGCTTTATGTTCTACAGATGGAGATACCTGTAATTCTGCAACTTTGAATCATTACGTTAAGCAAAAATTCAATATTGGATTTTCCTTTGAGAACTGATGCAGCTGCGTTAGTGTATATGCTGAATTCCACCATGCCGGGAAATTACTGAGTTGCAAACATTTGTTAGAATTATTCAAATGATAACAAATGCAACTGGTTCATATATCTGCTTTAATTTTGTGTCACTTGAAGATGAATTCTTCATTAGTGTGTAGAGCCACAGGTGATGCGTTGATAGCCCGGTTTACTTTAAATTGTACTGGGCATTTCTTGATCCAGCATATTTGATGCCAATGTGTCGTGGTTCATAACCGCTTACGAAAGGAAGTTTATGCATGTTAGGATACTCTTCCTAAACATTTAAGTTTACAACACGGAAGATATTTTTTATTTTATCTCCAGTCGATTTGTCGCCTCTGTGATTTCAAACACAGATTATTCAGATAAGTCATTTTGGAATTAATAAATTGGCCTTTTATTACTTATTTGTTGTGCTAGCTTCTAGACTAATCAAAATTAAAGCCCCGGATAAATTTGCCATGGTTTGCTCTATGGCGATAACATTTTAGCGCTTTGTTTAGCGTAATCGGATTAAATAATTCTGACATTTTTCGGACCATACATTTTTATATACACTATTCTGAATCTTCGTCTTTAGAAAGGGTTAAATAAAACTTTCTAGATAAAAGTGTACGTGACTAAAAAAATTTGTCCAGAACCTTTTGGCATTTATCGACGCTTCCTTAGCTATTTTTAAATTTCTATTGGCCCTAAAGTATATGTATATAGGTAAGCTTCCTTATTGATAATTTCTTTGCCTTTAAGACCTTAGATGAATTAAACTTAGACACGTACTTCATTATGTTTGTTATGGATTATTTTTGTTTGCTTTTCCTGGTGACTGAAACAACGTTTTAATTTAGATAGTTGTACAAAGATCAAAGAAAGATTTTATCCGTTGTTAAGCACAGAACAAAATTCTAATTTCAAATATATACGCATAAAATAATGACGATTGTTTTGGATTATAAATATAGACAACAATATCGAAACACGCATTTAACGCCCTTGATTCTTGGTCTGACGAGTCGTGTCCTCTTTTCTGGACTATCTTGAAATATAGCACGATTCACCTAAATTAAGCAACATAGAAAGAACAAAATAATAATGCAAGTAAAACTCTTCTCTAGATAAATCGCATGATATGAAATATGTCAATAATGTTAAGCTATTTTAACTTAAAATTTAACCAAAAATTTTATTTGATACAGAATTATATGTATGCAAATATATATGAAGATATATACATGAATACCAAAATATAGTTAAAAATAAGCATATGGATATTGTTCACTTTTACCAAAAATATCGAGTAACTACAATAATTATTCCAATTTACCGATCTAGTTTATGAATCTCATTCTAGTTACATAATTAACGGTAATATTACGATAACTTGATGTTCAATTTTATTCTATTCCACGCATATATACACAAGATTTATGTATATCTGCCTTTAGGAATATATTAATTTCGAAGAAGTTAGTGAGACATAATAGCATTTACTAGTCTAATAAACAAATAAAAAATAATCAAATATATTTAATTTGATATCAATGAAAGAAATTTAGGAATTTTGATTTATTACAGCATACAATTTATACAAAAATTTTGTGTGGCTTATTTAATGTGCATAGCTAAATATGCCTTCTAAGGATAATTGTAAATCTCCAATATTTCTTTGAAATTATATCTTAATAGACACATATCATTTCGAAGATATTGTTCTGAAATACAAATTAACGATGAATTACAAATTATTTAGCTTAGATATTATATTTATGGATAGAAAAACTTAGTTCCAGCTTAATTTAATTACTTTAAACGCTTTAATTCAGTATCTTACAGCGTTAGATTGAACTCACAATAACTTACATAATTTTAGACAATTATATGTCGTCTTTATGCCTTACGTTTATAAAATTTTATTATAAACGAATGAGAGAAGTTGCATTGTGACAACCATTGCCTAGTCCTTTTGCAAAAATTTTCATGCATTAACTTGTGAGAATTCTACTAGAAAAAACAAACTCGTCATATTTTTTTAATTTGACAACATGTCGAGGAGCAATTGATGTGATTCTTTAAAATAATAAGCAAACGCTAGATAAAACAAACTATGTGGGAAATATCATTTAGTGATGTGAAATTAAGACGTATAGGCCTAATAATAAAAAAATATATCTCTATTAAAGAACCTTATTCAAGTCTTCTAATTTTTTTCGTTCAATTATTCAATATGGAATCTAAATTGGAATCTTAAAATTAAAGGAAATTACGACGCTTTTGAATAGTCGATCCGAAATTTAAACATAAGTTACTCGGATTACTTAAAGAGATATTCACAGAAAACAGATGTCCACAGCACTTAATAGAAACAACAATCGATGGGCTCATAAATAATTATTACTTCTAAATGGCATAGGTAAATCACAGTGTAACAAATTATATTTTTAAGACCATTCATAACACCAGATTCCAAACCGTGTATATTAATAAAAACGTCGTTAGTAAAGTATAATATAAGAACAGTATATAAGAACACACTTAACTTTGTAATAAACTACCGAATAAAGTAAAATAGAACGTTTGAACATGTCTGTGATAAATGAATATTCTCGTAAAGACAAAATTAATGATATACGCTTTAATTTATCAAGACGAATAGACCATAAAATAGCACAAAAAGTTGTACCAAATAAGAGAGCGTATTTTCCTCGTTACTCACAGGAAACTGAATATCTGATAGATTGAAAATGCTATAAACTCACGCCCATATGTAATTGCAGTATGTGAGCTAGGTTAATTAGGAAGTCCAGTGAAACGGAATGAATCTATAAGAACATGTCAGCATGTAAGAAATCGCCTAGAGCTCATAATCAATGAGGCATAATCTTATAGCTGAAAAGAGTATATTCGAAGTAACGTATATATTTAAACTCCAGAGTACGAAATTTAACTATTTATAAAAATAGATTACATATTGAGCTCTTTTTCCTTGTATATGGCCATTTAAACTTCATATCCGGCTGAAGGTAATTATTCAAAAATTTTTGTGTTTTATATATGAATATGACCACATTGCATTTTATCAGACATAAATAGGCCTTTTTCATTAACATTGAATATCATTTTCATTCTTTCTTTCGTTCTTTCTATGTAAGCTCTCTCAATCAAAATTCCTGTGTTATTTCATCGTAACTGTTGCTTTCTCTGTTTACTTTGAACTTTACAATTTAATTCGCTTTTTTCGAGTTCAAATTACTTTATTAAATACCACTACGTGAGCCAACGTCAAAAAAAGATTTTTATTAAATTATTTATCTGGTAAAAGCATATGTAATAATATGGTTGAAATATATAACAAATGCGAGATAAAATGGATATGAATGGCTATTCGTATGAAAATGCATTCAAACGCAATTGCCGAAACTTCTGTATATTTGTATATTTCCTTGTATTTAATTACTTGTTTGGATACAACTAAATAACTCTAGCTATATGAATAGAGATTTTGCGGATAAATGTTCCTGTACAGAATAAAATACTGCAACAGTTAATCGTCATTTTACCAAGAATTAATTAACTACAATGACGCGTCTAATCTTGATTGTTCAATTGAAATGATAATATAATTTAATGTTTTCTGTTTAAACTAGAGCAAATTTTATAAACTTTCATAGAATTACCTTTTAGTGTATATGTACGTATCTGTTTATGTTGGTCTAGATGCTTATTTATGTGTATTTATATACATACGGAATATCAGTTGTGTTAGAATTTTATCACATTAGTAATTCAACTTTAGCTACGTTGCTTTAATAACGATACGTGACTAATGCGCGAGATACTTTCGGTTGTTTTATGTGTTGTATACTTTTGAGTAATTTTGACACTTCTGAATAATTGCTCATAAGAGAGTGCAGCAATATCAAACCGATTATCGTGAGTTTAAATTTCAACGAAAAATTACATATGACTAACATTGAGGATATAAATTCACCAATAACGTTCAGAAGAAAGTCACCATTGAAGCAATATCTATAACGTGAACAGTCAAGCTAGGGAAATTAAAATGAATAACTATAACAAATTAAATACGAGCAAAATACTAAATGGCCCTACATAAAATTTAATAACAAATTGAAAGTTTACAATGCGGTATTATTTCCAGTGCTATTGGAAGGATACTTACTAGAAGCTGATGCAAACTCAGTTCACCTAATTAGCTGGTGAATGCCTTAAATGCAGGTACTGATTATTTATTACTTAATTATGAAATGTAAGGTGCTATTATGTTGATATGAGTTATTTATTGAAAATCAGCAAGTAATACTCCTCTGCTATACACGGTCAGCATGAATATAACTAATTATTATTCTAAGTATGAAGCAGTGTCGAAATTGAAAAATTTGCAAATATTTAACCTCACTCGATTTCGTTTATTTAGCATCCATCCTTTAAATCAAATTGCAAGCTTGAAGTGAACACCAATCCCATTGTATTTAACCAGTCGCCGAACAACAAAACCGAACTACCGCAAGTCGCACGCACTGACGCGTTTCTACTTTCCAAGATCATCATCAGAGTACCACGGCAAACTGACAAGCGAGGATCCAACCGCATTGCATTTATATGTAAAGCATCAGTTTGCGAAATATAATATTTGCGCATTGTTGACTGGCACTGTTGCCAAATTGAACGTCGACGCACTATGATAATAAGCTTCAATGCATCTCGGAGAGTTTTAATATAAGGTGGCTCTTAAAAGTGACAACAATAAAAATCCCATCGTGACGCTAAAACTTATTTTAATATTGAAGAAAATGTGTTTTTCAGAAGCCGTAGCCCTAACACCCAGAGAACGTCTTTCACGTACTCATGTGGCAAATATGGCCACATTAATGGTCAAATCAGTGATGGTTTCCGGATTTACAATTTGATTGATGTTGGAACCCAGTTAAGATGACTATTCTGGAAGCCACACGTACTTTTTGTCTGATCTCATTTCAATATTAAAATGATATTTTATTAAGGAAAATTGCAAGACTGTGGATGCTGTTTAGGCAAGTTGAATTTCTTGTCAATTAGAAATAATAGCTGAATACATCTTGACTTTAAGGAATGATGTGCACGAGTGAAAAAGCGTTCTAAGAGGATAGTTGCACATTATTCCTAAGATTTATATATTTACGAATTTGCGAATACTTTGTCGAAAAATCTAAATTCATTAAAAAAAATTATCATGATTGTAGAAGGCAAGACATCATATTTTAAATATTAAGATGAATTTCTTAGTGCGATCATATTCATGGATTGATTGAATGATGTCCGACGACTGTTTATTTACGATGAAAGTGTTTTTTACTTCAAGCTCGCAAACCTGATTTAAAGAATTATTTCACAAGACAAGTAAATAAAATTTTGCTAGTGATCGAATTGACTATCCCGTATTGACCCATCATAAATTGTTCTACGGGCACTTGCTAGTCTATTGCATTTCCAGTCAAGATTTTAAACAAAATAGTGAGGTTAAAATGAATCTTACTGTTGGAAAGCTTTCGTATTTTACATTTATCTTTATTTATTATTACAGAAATTGGCGCTTAATATAAAAAATACTTCGTTTAAGATTTTATTCGAAACGAAATGTTGTCCCCGTTTACGTATTTGTCAAATTTCATTATTGAACACTAGGAAAGATCTTTTATCATTTAAAAAAACAAAGCATGAGTTCATTTTTATAATATAATGCGCTGATTCGCTTTTGTGTGCTGTTATGCTATAATTATTAGCAAAGATTAAGCGTTTTGGTCTCTTACAACTTTCGAGATGTAATGTAAAATTTTAATCCAGAGAACACGATTTTGTGTCACATAATAAGGAACTTCATAATTCGGTATAACGACGACAACGCACACACAACAAGGAAACAGAAACTGAATTATCGCTTTTTGGTAGACTAAAATTTTGTGCCCGGTCACGGTGTATTACCAAATAAATGGGGAAACTGTAGTCATTTCGACCAATAAGCAATTGAATTTTTCCATTTTGAATAAAGGAATTGCGTCAAGGAACCTCAGGTGCATACTTTTGATGCAATTCGTGTGTTATAATGTTTATTATGCAAAAATATACTCAGTATTTTTTTTTATTCAAATATGGCATCGTGTTCTAGCGCCAAATGTATTGTAGGTCAGGGTTCAGCTAACGAGAAATTGATAACTATTTATCAAATTTTCTAATTTTGTTTACTATAAATATTATTATTACTACTATAATTATAACAATAATAATAATAATAATTATTATTATTATTATTATTATTATTATTATTATTATTATTAGTATTATTATTATTATTATTATTATTATTATTATTATTATTATTATTATTATTAGTATTATTAGTATTATTATTATGTATTATTATTATTATTATTATTATTATTATTATTATTATTATAAGTAGTTGTATTATTATTATTATTATTATTATTATTATTATTATTATTATTATTATTATTACTATTTTTAATAATATAACAAAAATTTTAACATACTATGTGTTATAAAGATCATATATGTGATTTAAAATATTAACAATTGAAATTGAGTACTGCATATTTCATCGAAGAGTGTCTATTACATAAAGACTTCAAGTAACAAAGTAATAAATAGGCCCCGTTATTTTATCCAAAACCACGTGGCTGCAATTCGTCTTACTTTATATAGTATATATTGAAAAGCGAACGGGGATTGAGTTTGGTCAAATGAAATATTATTTAATACCAACCATAGTCAGATGCGCTCATGAAACGTCACGCATCACACATATATGTGCAAAACATAATTCGGTGAAATGTGCACATAAGTGTTTGTTTAAGTATGTATTCGTGTGAATATGTGAATACGTGTATCTTTCAACGTGAATTTTGAGCTTCGTCTTCGTTATTGAATAGATTTTGCAAAAAAGCTACGAAATTCTGCGCTTTATAAAGTAACTAATATTTCAGTCAGATAGAGTTTTTTGCGTAAAGCAAGTCAATATTTTAAATGGTTTGAATATGGCTGCTTAAACTCATAAAATTGATATTCTTTTGATGCTTAGTATGTTTAATTGTTTCACCATTGTTCCGTATTGGATTGTCCTACAAAATCTCTTTAGACAACAATCTGCGAAAAGCACTATTGAGTTGTTGTTGAGAAGAGGAGCTCGACCAGACACATCGAACTATCCACTGCCTTGTTTGATTTTGGCCGTTCAAAATGCTGATAGCCCTATGGTTCGCCTTCTTTTAAAAAGTGGGGCAGATGCCAATGTTTGCTTGCCACGATGTAGCAAAATCAAACAATCATTAGAAGCTAGTTCCAGCTCAATGCAAATGGATTCAAAATTAAAAAAGATTGCAGACAAGAAATCTGCCGCAATCCAGCAAAACACATATGAACCTGAGGTTAGTTTGTTTAAATATTCTACTTTCATTTATGTTTTTCATTAGAGAATGTTGGTTTAAGATATTTATGGGTGTAGCAAGGCATATCTATGTAGGATATTTTTAAAGAAATTTTGATTTCTAAATTTATATAACTACATTTCAATGTCCGCAGCAAATACTGGAAAGTACATGATGAGTTCCCAATAATGATGAAAGTGGTCTACTGGATGAACTGCTTTTTCAACACAATACAATGCTTATTTTATAATAACAAATGTATTGAAATACTGAGTCAGGTTTTTATATAAAGATCGCAACCTTGAATAAAATTAAATGCTATCACCGCTTGCGCAACCAATATTTGTTAAATTAAATGTTACTTGATAAAAACTAAAACGGACAATTGATGAGATATTATACAGTGTGTGACATGACATATCTGTTACTTCATAAACCATATACATCGACAATTGATTACTCCTTATACAATGTGCTGAAATGACACAAATTACTGTTAACGTAGAAAACAACCAAGCAATTTATGTGCCCTACTTAGCGTGCGTTTAATCACATGCATACCTTAATTTCACCTACAGCACTTAGATAATACATGTCTATTTTCCACAATTAGGCGTCTCATATAATACATGTAAATCTTCTGTCATTATAACTGGTTCCATTGGTGATCAGTTTCATTTAGGCATGCCTCCAATAAGCAGTTTTAAATAATAAAACAATGTAACTTTTTCAATATAAACGCTGTGCAGCTTAACTTACAACAATCAATATGAATACTAAATTAATTATATCGAAATGCCTTCAGCAGAGGCAAAGGTTTACTAGATTGCTAAAAAACTTAGAGTTACAAAAGTTTTGTACATATATATATATTGTATGTACAGCATTTTGAATATATATTTTTTCAGAATTAACTAATCAGTGCATCAGGTAGCAAAGGAATTTCATACAGAGGGTCGTTTTCGTCCTTATCAGAAAATCAGAATTTGCTGTAGACGGTGCGCCAAATTAGACGCGTTCAAAGCGCATCTTTTAGTGAATGAGAGAGTTCCAATCTTAGAGAAAACCGATCTACTAAATTAATTTCCTGCCATAAATTGTGGAATAATATTCGTTCTATAATGGCAGTTTCGGTGTGGCAAGTTGAATTTTATGTTAGAAGAGATGCCATTTAGGCTCCACCATTGTTAGAGGTGAACGAAAGAGATAAATTTGTATGAGGTGGTTGTTATAAATTCATATCTTAATAGATTCCAAAAAAATTCAAATTGACTTAAAGTTGAACCAAAAATCATGAAATAAATAAGTTTTTAAATTTACTGCATTGTCTGGTACGTGTGACAAAGTAAATTTGTTCCAAGACGCCGAATCAATTATGTTCGATTTATGTCACATTTAGGTCGATTCTGGACCGTATCTGAGGAGTTCCCAATACAGAGGAAATTTCCTTTGCTAATTGATGCAAAATGTAGCTTATACTTAATTCATATTTATGGCTAAAATTCTGTCATTAAATTACAAATATATATATATATATATATACATACATATATATATATCGGATAAACAACACAATGGATCTTACCTGATCTGCGTTTTGACTAACGCAGCTTTCATTGTTCCAGTAATTTTCTTTTAGCAATATATTTCGGCCCATCTTACCGTAGGCCTTCATCAGTTGCATCTCAAATCATAGCAAAACTATGTTGATCAGATTTGCATGATATTATTAATTAAATGTAACTAATGAAAATAATTACATGCATAATTAAGACACAAAATATCCATGAAATATACAAGACGGCAAATTATCAGAAAAAGACTGTTTGTGATTTGCAAAATAAAGTAGACAAATGTGAAACGCAGGAAAAAATATGGCACAGTAAATTTTCGTTTCTATTATCCAGAAACATCTAATTTTGTCATTTCAATACATTGAATAATAATTTATCAATAAGCGTTAGCTGTAATTAGCTGACGCCATAATGACACACAACAGACGCAAGTCAGCGATCTGCTCTAAGAAAATAATCCGTATTACTGATTGTATGTGCAATGATTCAAAAAGCCCTTTTTATATTAATTAACTGATTAACCAAATTGAATACCATTCTTAACTTGAATAAATTGTAATAGTAAATTAAATTATATTTCCATAAATAGAGGAATTAAATGCTTTCGAGAATGACTTCGTAAAGTGTGTTATACTACGTATAGGTACATAATGGGTTCATTTTTATGAAAGGATTTTGATTACATATGTATAGTTTTCAGTGTTATATAAGGTGTGGCTTTAGTTGACGAGGAAATTCATCCTGTTTACCCTTTTCGGGAATATAAGGAACAGCGATTACCGTCCAGAATTTGGCGTGGACGGTATTTGGACTGTTGCGCATTTCACCGCGACTGGGATTATCCACTGCGCAAAATCTTCCAGTGTACTAAAGTATTTTTAGTACTTGACGAGTTGTTCGTTACGAGAAAATCAGTATACTGGGTGATTTGCATTGGCCATCTGGTGCAATCTTTAGCTTATTCTGACTCAATATATTTACGCTCATTTTTTGGTAAATATGCAAACATTCATACTGATATATATTAATCATCTTTATAATTTAAATGAAATAGATCGTTACTAGCTTGAGAGCAGATGACACATTTGCTAACTATACCTGTGCAACTGGAGGGCTCACTGCATTGCATTACGCCGTCATGTTGCCGGGTGAGATTGGGATAGATATTACTAGGCAGCTGTTAGCTGCACAAGCTAATCCAAACTGCAGAGCCGATTGGACAGAGCAAAGCTTTGCGACTGCACCATTGCCATTTGCTCAGTTTTCAGTTAACACCATCACAAACGGACACGTTGTAAAAATGGGCATTAGTCAAGAGCATGAAATAGCGCAAATTAGTTCGAACATTAACGAGAAGTTGACTAGGGACGCGGTACGTTTTTTTGTGCTAATTTAAACGTGTGTTCTTATTTCAATGTATACAAATTCTAATTGACATTTTCCAATTCGAAGTATATTTTAAAGCAAATATTTTACAGCATCAGGATTTAAGGTGCACATCTTTTTAAAAACCGAGCGTCAGGTCATGGCCTCCAAATGATTTAATGAGCAAATAAATAGAACACAGTCATTATATTTCAAAAAAAGTGTATAAGTTTGTAGCCAATTACTAGGCTCGTGATTATGTAAAAAATAAAATGAAATAAATTGCTTTCATGCATGATTTATTACTCTATTCAAATTACAGTTACATAAAATTGGTTGAACTAAAACTTTTATATGGTCTAAAAAATGTATTTCGTGCAAGTTATACAGATCTTGCATAATTGCTCCATTTAAATCAAACACTCTCTCGAATTAGGACGGTTTCTTTGTTATTGTTGTGTAGGTTGTAATATAAGAATTCCTTTTCTATTAATAAACGCGGCAAATGGTAAAACAGGCTACATGTCTGAAAATTTGTATAATGTATGAGATGTAGATTGTGATTGAAGTATAAAAACAAAAATTCATGCATCAAATATTGTAGCAATATTTGCGTTAGGTAATGTCAATGAAGGGATTTTCCTTTAACGTACAATGAAAGTGCAACAAGATGTACGAAAAATAATTAAAAATATTTCATTTCTTACCGAACATATGCGTGGCAAATTGTGTCCCCAGAACCCGTTTCTGAAAAGCTAGTTTAGATTCATCGCCAATGGCCTTAGTATTGGCCAACAAGTTATTATTAATAAGAGAATAAATATACAATTATATCAACGAAAACAATAAATTCTCGATATATGAACTTGGCCGATAAGATGGATAAGAGAAGTGTTACAGGAAAAACTTTGACTACAATAATAAACGAAAGAATTGTCCTATTAGAACAATTGAGTTATATATATATATATATATATATATATATATTTAAAGGAATTTAGGTACTTTTTTTAATTTAGAACTGCAAATTTTAATTTTTTGTTTTTAAATAAGGAAAAATAAATTTTCCTGAAGGGTCTAGTTGACTATGATTTATGATATCTCTATTGATCTAAATATGTGTTAATTGTATGTCGCCATTCCTTTTTTGCCTACATACTATATGCGAATAAAATAAAATTGGACATAGTAAATCATTGTCAAGACGAATGTAAATGACATATTTTGTTCTATCGGTTGATCAACACAATCAATATATGTCAAGTTGAGCATTTAAATGAGGCAAAATAACATTAAATCTAATTATTTAAAAAATTTAAAATGCCTAATCTCAATTTTTGTGCAAAATTTATACGTTATTATGACAAAAACTCATTTGTGATTATTTGAAATATTTAAAATGTGATATTCACCAAGTGAAGCGATGTAACCCAAATTGCATTATAATCTACAAATAAAACGAGACAATTTTGAGGTATATCATCCGATATAGAAAAGGTCTTAACACATTGATCAATTTGAGTTTTACTAAGTTTGATGGACAACAAGAAAACCAGACCATAAACTAACTCTAACTAAACGTGTGCTGTTGGAAATTAACTGATTATAAAATGTTTAGTCTTGTTAGATAAGAATAACCATAAATGGAAAAAAATAATGAAGCTTACAGTCAAATATCAGCAGTAAAATCTATTTTGGCAACTGATTTTAACAGAGCAAGCTTAAAAATCATCCCTTTATTTCCATTATCATCATCTGAAATTGTAAAGCGTTATAAATATGACTCAATTAACATCTAGTACTTGTTCATTAATACAACGTTAACAAATGGAATATATTAATGAAGTAATTTAAATTTTGTTCTAACTATTTATGGAATATTTTGGCCTATTCTACTAAAATATATTTGAATTCTATTGTCTTCCCAAAAGAAATTATTTGTTGCATTTAAAATAATGTACATTCTATATATTTGATCAGTAGAAAAGAGACTAAAAACTGATCTATTGATATATTTGTATATGCATACATAATTTAAAATAAATCCTAGTATGTATGAGAGGCAGATAAATAGATAGGTCGACATATGGATAGATAGCAAGTAAGAGACAGAAATATTTATAAGAAGTTGGATATAATGAAAGAATGGTTGTCATAAAATGAAAAGCTATTTTATACATAGACGTATCTCTAAAATGATTATAAGATGAATTTTCGCACGGTATTTTAAATTCGAATTATTATACACAACGAAATTTTTATATAATACAAGATAACTTTAAAAACGGTCATATGTTGTAAAACCCAAATTGTGCAGGTTACCGAATGCTTTTTTTGCTAGAAGCGTAAGTTGCAATGCTCGTATAGTTAATTTTTTCATTATAACAAAATAATTCACTTTTCATTTTTTTAATTTTATTCACTTAGTTTTGTTAAATTTCCTTTTATAGTGTGCTTTACTTGTTGTACAATGTTTTGTTAAATTTGTCTTCCTAATATTTTTAATAAGCCTTGAATCTTCTCATCTTATTTACTTATATTTTGATATTACTCAGATTTTATATTGTATGTATATAATTGTTGCACGGCAAAAGATGCAATAATATTTTCAGCCAAGTTCGCAAATCAAACTTTTAAATTTTAATGTAAGACACACTAAGGTAGCAAAATTTCGGCCTTTAAAAATAGATGAAATAGGCTTCGCCATTGGGCATGTTTATATATACCGTAAACATTTAAATTCCATTAAAAACAATGTAATTTTCTTATAAAAGCCATATAGTTATAAAAATACGGTTCTAATGAATACAAATAATTATATGCATCTTATCATCACTTTTATTGATAGTGGGAACATATGGCTTGCAAAACATAAGTATACTGATTGAAACAACGTTCTTACCACCACATAGAATCATAATCATTAGATTAGCACTCCGCGGTACATTCTTTCAGACAAAGTTTAAAAACTGCATTCAACACCACTTAAACTATAAAACATTTTTGCATTTTGTTTAAAATGTAAAAACAATTAATATAAAGAAAAATAGATAATTTGGCATTTTTAACATCTGTAAACCAGAGGTATTCTCCGTAAAATATCTACTTGTTTTGTAGACTGATCGATATTAATCCTTATAGTTTACCATTATCATTAAAGAATTTTCAAATTTTCCACGACAAACGAAAAAAGTGTGCTTAATTCAATTACAATTGTCAATATTGCACACAAGTCCAAAGATCGGTGATAGGCAGTTTGTAAGGTAGCCTATTTACAGTTGTTTGCAGGTTTCAATATGAATGTACCAAGACTGCAACGCCAAATACAAATTACTGTCATACGTTTCTTTAAATCAAGTTTACGAGCTTGGAAAGAGCACCAATCCCATTGTATCTAACCAGTCGTTGAACAACATATAAAAACTACCGCCAGTCTCATGCACTGGCGCGTTTCGACCTTCTATGATCATCATCAGAGTATGACGGCAAACTGACTAGCGAGGATCAAGCTGCATTGCATTTATATGGAATCCAAAGTTAGATATGTGGCTCTCAGCTCTAGTAATCCCGTAAATATTGTATTTGACTGCAAATGTCGGCTGCACAATTTCTATGCAGTCACAAACAGCGTTCGCCATAAATAAATACATAAACAATAGAATTAAATAGAAATTGATTGTGCGCGTGCTGGTACCAATTCTTTAAATCAAGTGTGCGAGCTTGAAGTAAAGTCTAATCCTATTGTATTTAACCAGTCGTTGAACAGCATAGAAAAACTATTGCCAGTCAAACGAACAATAACAGATTGCATCTTTCAACACAAATAAATATAAAGGCAATACGAATAGGTCCGCAACACCTAATACATAAATTTAAGTAGCATTTTTATGCTTATTGAAATATATTAAATTTGTTTATTCACACCAACATGAATCTCTGGGTTCAAATTTTTAATTAAAGTTTTTTTCATTGTTGTGCTATTTTTTGTAATTATTTAATCAAATTTTATTAGATAAAATACGATATATTAGTAGTTTTAAATTCTTCGGATATTAGCATATTTGTCAATTAATAGCACGTTTTCAATCCAGCTGTAAAAAATCTCAATCATTCGATAAAGAATTAATGGAAATATGGAAAGTGCAAATAGTTTGGCTCCGTTTTGTCGGAAACTGAAATTTCATTTTATTCAACATTTAAAATTTATAATATAGATAGATCTAAGTTAATATTTTTTTTTAATTTTAGATAAATATCTGGGCTTCTCATTACTTTAAAAAGTTTCTATTGTATTTATGGAAATTTTTTAATGTGCACAATTTAGTTATATATTTCTGGCTTTCTAGTTACCAAATAAAACTATATTGTCATTCCATGAAATGAATTTTTACCTGCATTTCATTTTCTTTTAAGGACGTTTAAATTTTCATTGTTTTCACAGAATGTGTAATTCAGAATTAACATTTGATAATTGATATCAATATATGATAAATGTGTTTATTAAAAATTCGGACAAAAATGTTTTTCATGCTGTTTTACGTAGTTCCGTTGAATTTTATAGAAACATGATGACAAGTCGACTATCAAGGGATGTCTGGATAAAGCCGAATTAACGACAAATGAAAATGAGTCGCTAGACTATGAGAAAGTACTAGAAGGTGGAAGGACTCCGCTTCATTTAGTGTGTGCTCGTGATTATGATTATGCGGTATGTCTGAATACAATCAGGAATGTCACGATTTAGCTATTATTTTGTAATTAAAATTGAATAGCAATCTAGTTTTTATACCAGATAAATCGCTTTAATCTGTGGTAATTCCAAAGTAGTTTAGTGTAAAATTGACGAAATTTTTACCTTTTTTTCTGAAGCTTTTAATTTTTATTGATTTATTTTTCCTGAATATATAATAAAGTTATTTCTTTATAAAATAAAAACGATTTTAATGTCAAAATATTTTAAGAAGTTAGACGGATGATGGAATATGTTATTTTAATGAATTTTTTGACAGAAATCATTTCTTGTAAGTTTTGTTGGAGAATAAGCTTTATTTAATTTATAATCAGTCTGTAAATCTTTTATAAAAATTGGCAAATTTTTATATATAATTATCTAACAAAATTAAACAAAAAATATCAAAAATAAATTATTTTGTTAATTCCATTACAAATTAGAGCAATTTTTCATATTTAATCGGAAAGGGTGTGCGGAATGATAGTGCACAACTCTTTAATTATATATGGTTACACCAAAGCATATACAATAATCATCCAATAAAAACTAATAGAATTATTCTGATTTACTTTTAAAAATGATTGTTTCAATTTATATGTGTAAACTGGTTATCGTTATGCAAAACAAGACTTTCACGTTCAACATCACCATTATTAATTATGATACTTCGGGTTCCGTTACGGAAATCTCTTTCGATGTTTAGCTCAGCTAATGAATAATATTTAAAAATGATATGCCAAACACTTTAACCAATAATTGGTAAATTTTTCGATGCGATGACCTTAATATTAATAAAGGCGTCTGGAATCTGTTGAAAATTTATGCACCATACAAATTAGGACAATGGAAGTTAAAACCATCTGTCATAAAAAAGGAGCAGTAAATAAATTTATTACCCGTTGCACCAATATCTTTAATGTGTATTTTATTTGAAATTAAAGAATATAAGAATTTTGCGGATATTAGTCTCCTAATGCTTGTAGTAGTTTGTGAGGGGAATGTTGATTTTCGTAACATCAAATAAAATTAGGCATAATTTTATTGATTTCTTTATTTAACAGAACGCATGTAAAATTCTGGGTCTTCTCTTGGAGTACAATGGCGATCCAAACTTGCTATGCAACGGGCACTCACCATTGAGTTTGGCCATTGCTGGTGGAAATGACGAGGTCAGTAAACGTAAAATTGAAAATAAAATTAGGTTAAAAAATTTGTAAACAATGGATAAGTCATTATAAGTAGGTAAACACACGGAAATATTTAAAAAGTTAATTAAAATTGCCTTCAAATCTGTGATATAATTGCCTTAACAAGAGAAGTAAAAAATAATTGAGCACAAAGAAGTGGTAACTTATGTCATATGTGTCGAGGCTCATTTACATTACTTGATTGAGCTTTTCTCTAAAATTTAATGCAATCGTCATTTTGTAAAGTCGGATAATGTATATACGAAACGAATACGAATTATTCACTTGTATTCACCCAAATCAAAGAAATTCTCATTACCATCAAGGTAGAGAAACATTGAATTGTGTTAGTTAAGCTCAAATTTTTAGTTTTCGTGTTGATAAAAATAATCTTTTTCATCCGGCTTTGGGTTTTAATGGTCAATGAATGAGCTTAAAAATTCAAATAAACTATCAAACTGTGAAATCGCTTTCGGTTCTACTATTAATTTCAGCAAAGAATTAGATACGCAATTAAAAACGTAATTTTCGAATTCAAAATATAAATGGTTGTATTTATTTTTCGGATATTATATTGCGAGATGAATAAGATAAGATTTTATTATTCATATATAGAGGTAAACTTTCTAATTCAATTTGAAATAGAACAATCGGCATCAAATCGTTAAGATTACCGTGTGATTCTTTAACTTGAATTATGAAATATAGTACTCCTCAAACATTACTCTTACTAAACGATTAATGAATAAATAGACTTTATCAAATATAACATCGAACATGATTTCTGCACTTTAAAATATTTAATTACTTATTAAGCGAAGATTTGTTCAAATTCAAATAAATTGAAGACTCTGCATAAAGAAAATCTCTTCAACTGAGCAAATTTCAAAAGATAACATTCCGTTTTCGAACAAAATATCATAAATAATAAGGCGATTTATGGACTGCTAGGCGAAGTTACCATATTTTCTAAATTTTCCCCGTTAATAATAATTTTTCACGTGTTAATAATATCTTTTAGCTGATAAGGTTATTGTTAAGCTGTCCGAGAATACGGCCAAGTCAAGCGCTATTGGGTGGAACTAGTAATGCTTTGTGTGTTGCCGCTTCACCTGCGTTTGAGTTTCGTCGACCGAATGTCGAAGATCGTATCGCATTAATTGATGCGCTACTCGGTGACGAGGCTGCCGCGCTTCAAGACGAAACACAGAGCCAAGAAGCAGCACAGGCATGGCTTCCAGCTGGAGTGGATCGTCAGGCTACTCAAGAGGCCATTTTCGAGTAACGAACATATTCTAATTATTATTTTTTTCCAAAGAGATTACTTTTTTTAAAATAAGTTCAATAGTAAATAACACAGGTATTAATTTTTAAATTTAATCAATACATCAGGAATGAGAAGTTTGGTTTAGATAGGAATTTTTTATATCTCATTTAATTTTAGTTCAGGGAAAAGAGCAAAGACCTTCCTTATATACCTGCTTTAAAACTAGTTCATAATTTCTCTTCAGATCTGATCTTAAACGTATTCACCAAACATGATTCATCTGCACAAATTTATTATTTCTGATTAATTCGGTATTCTTTTAAACATTTGTTATTGCACTTCATTGCGTAATGTTAAATTTGTCTCACCCGTCTCATTCATTCAATATGAGAAAATTTGTTATGCATTCAAATTAACTTTGGTCTACTATTTTTAAAGAATATTTGAAAATACTAAAGTATTATTACCAACGAAGCCAATATTTTTCCAAATATTCATTATATACATGAGAATTTTGCAAAAGTCATTATAAATTTTAAAGCATAAATTTTAATTGTTTGGGCAATGTCTAAAAATCGAGTGTGTTTAATTTTAATGAAAATGTCTAGTTTTTTGTGAATGTCTTAAAACATAAATAAATTTCTTTATTTATACTTGCTAAAGATTTCCGTTGCATTAAATTAATAAAGAAATTTCAACGAATTTTCTGCATTCATACGGCATCCCAAAAAGTACGTTTCTTATAGGTGAAAATGTGTTTTCTTGTCTGTTTACAAGTACATATCTTTGCCAATATAAAATTGATAAATTCTTTAAGTCAGGTTGCCACTCTACCGACAAATTTATTTATACCATAGCTAAGCATTTTCATTTATAACGTGTACATGTGCTTTTCCTGCGTTTAGATTATTTTCGTCAAATTAGTCGCAAGTTTGTTCTGTGTACTACCCAGAACACAAAAATGTTTGCCGACTATAATTTATGTGAGCTTCAGAACTTTTAATTTGTCTATATGCTATTTATTAGCTTACAATTCGATTCATTCTGGGTGTTTGAAAATAAAGTTGTAAGTTAAATTTTCGTGGATTATGTTAATCCATTGCTTTTTCGTTCGAATAGATAATTTTCTAACGTACGAATATTGTAGTATGTATAATCCATAGGGTTTTGCGAAATTTTTAATTTAATAATTGGCATTAAACTTAATGATTCTCTGTGTGCTTATTTATACGATTTATCAGATGCGCAGTTTGTGAGCCTGAAGGATTCATATCAATTATATGCTTAGGAAGACAGTTGTTCAAATATTTAGAGTATCAATGGTATTCTTCCCTGGGTTGACGCTTTGAACTATAAGTTTCCCAACGATCCGATTGATCCACATTCCCAAGTACGCAGTGATTTCGTCTTCCTGGTAGCTGGGTCCTAATTCGTCTCTTTCATCTGGAGGCTTCAAAATCGTTCACATTAACGACTGTAATGAGGTACGTTCTAATATTCGTTGATAGCATATTTTTGATACTGAAATTCTCACAAGATCATCAGGACCCTCACAAGGAAAGAATTAATCAAATGTGGTAACCTCATCTGAAACAGATCTATTTGTAATTTAATTTTTGACTCGCTAGTTGTTTTAAACAAATAATGGTCTTAGTAACTAAATTCTACATATGCATATTCATGGAGTATAAGAAAATACCCATTCAACAACCATATATATATATATAAATATATGTATATATATATATATATATATATATATATATATATATATATATACATCATTTAAATGTTCAAAAGCATTAGTGGGCCAAAAATTAAAGCATAAATAGATCTGTTTCAAAAATAACTTGCCACGTTTGTTTAAATATTTTATTGTAAACTTTGATACTGTGTGTGTGTGTGTGTGTTTGTTTAGAAGCCTGATGATGGAACGGGAAATTCTGTTCCGAAAAGTTTCTATTCAATGAAGATTAGATCGTACCTCATTTTCAGTGGTTAGTATGAACGATGCTGAAACCTTCGGAAGAAAGGGACGATTTAGCACCCAGCCACCGCGAAGATCACCATGGATTCTTTAAATTTGACGAACATACTGCGCAATCATTCAAGACATATGTGTGTAGATATCTTCTGTAATACAAATTTATTTTGATGTGATGTTGACTTCATTTAACCGGTCCCGATATTTGTACCTCATCAAAATTATTTCTCAGTTAGCATCGCTCTTACTCGATTCCTTGTTCGTGGCTTATATTTCCGTATCGTTTAATCAGTTTGTTTCCAATGTGTCTCTTGTACAAGTGTGAACATCGGTTGTTGTATTGTCTGTATTGTCTGGTGGATTTACGTTTTGTAACTACGCCATGTACAAAATCGTAATCATTTTGTCGAATAAGTTGATAGAATAAGTAGAAACGAGTATTTCCTTTATCTATTTAAAAGATGTAGCTTATGTCCGGATTTACGTTATTATAATTTCATCTGGAACTTTAACATTAGGAATTCCTTAGAAAGTGTAATCAAAATTAATATATTAGAGCTCGCTCGAGTGATAAATGTTTTCAGGCTCGGTTTTTTTCAAAATGTAAGTTTTAAGTTTTAGCACAAAGTCTAGCAACAACATTCTACACAATTGATTTGTTAGAAAAATTGCCCTATATGTAAATAGCGCACTTTTGCTTTATATTAACGGGGTGAGGAATTTCTGCTAATTTCTGTTTCCGTGAAATTCTTTAATTTAATTATGATAAGATGAAAAAGTACACGCGGTTTATTCAGTAGAAGCAGACACATATACGAAATCATTAATATCATTAACAACGATTGCGATTGCTTAACTAGTTGATTGTTTTATCCTAAAATGTAAAAGGCTTGCGTTATTTAACAGTTAAATACTGTTTGTTGCGTAGAACCAATATATATTCATGTATGTCTTAGGTGTTGCGAACCTAGTGACAAATTACTTCAGTTGTGACCAAAAGGATAAACCAAAGACAGCATGAACGGAAACAATAATCTTATACACATTCGTTTCGTGCTTACTGGCTTGCATTATTAACAAATTTAACAATTAATAAAATAGTAACCAGATTTTCGGTATTAAAATTACACTTAGATTCCATTAACCAAACAACCATACATGCTCGGAAATTACTATATAGTTAATCACAGAAATTTGCGTCTGTTGCATTTCAGGAAGAAATAATATTTCATTTATTTAATCACTGTGAGACATGAAATTTATAACTGAAGAATTATTTATTTTAACGTTAGATAAGCACAAGAAATAGCCTATTTGATTATAATAAACGTACTTTTTGTTATTTAACAATCAGCTTCTTAAAAATTTGAGAGATTTTTGTACCCTGATGTATAGGGTATTATAAGAAACCGGTTAGGTAACTCCAAACAAAAATTAATTTTATGATACAGGTTTTAATGATTCGAATTCAATTTTTACTAAAATTTCAGTAAAAAAAATTATAGTCAGTAGATATTTTAATAAACTGTAAATTTAAATTTAATTTCTGCATCTTAACTACAATGAATTATTTATTACGTCGTAATTTTGAATTCTTGAGTAATGAAAATATATTTAACGTATTAATTGTATAGATCAACTCAAATTCTAATTAAAACAGGAATCACTGAACAATTGAAAATAACAAATTTTTAATTACAATTTAAAATCCCATTTTACGTTGTACAAATTAACGCAAATGCCATAAATTATATCTGAAGATTAATTCATGATATTGGCGAATAGGTTTAAATTTGATTTTAATTAAATTAATGTTGATCATATTCCTATTAATATAACCTGATCTTTATTTGTTAAGGTTAAAATCGCCGCGAGGAATCAATGTTAGAATTTTTTTAATTTAACAACAATAAAAAAGAAGTAAAATCCAAATGTAAATATAGTTACAGTCTCTACATTCTATTAGGCTGTGATATATCTCGTAAAATATTTTGTCTTCGAATTGACGTATTCCAAAATAAGTTTGGCTTAATGTCGTTGTCTCATGCTTCAAATTTTATATTCGAAGTTATACAACAAAGGAAATCTTCCATAAATTTTTCCTATAATCATTCAATAAAATTTAACTTTTGTATGAAAGGTAAAATTATATTTTAACCACTTTCCTTTTTGTACAAAATGTAGGCTAACTTTTGAAATAAACTCTTCCATGCCGTTTTGTTTATGAAGCATCGTGTGCAGAACAAATTAATTCGAGAAGTTCAGAGGCATTAGTGTTGTGCTTTTAATGCTATGGTTAATGGGGTTTTAATTATTTATTTAATTAAACTGAATCTTGTGTACTAAATGAATCTATGAATCATGAATTATGTGCCAATTTAACGGATAAACTTTGTTTCGTATTTGGGCTTGTGCAATGTTGAATAAATTGGGCCTAACAGACTTTGATTACCACTTTTGCGCCTAGTTCATTACTTTTAATATGTTAGGATTTAAATCTTTAATGTTTACAAAAGATTTAACTAAATAGTCATTCGTCAGAACAACACTAAAGACTTGCTGGACTTCAATAATTTCAAATTATTTAGCATAAATTTGCTAATCTGATGTAAACACAAATGCTATTATAATTATAGTCACACAAAATGGTGAAACTACTGTAAGTCACACTGAATTATACATTTCTAACTTCCACATTCCCCATCATAACACACCGTTAAACTGATCAGCGCGAATCAAACAGTAATGCACACATAAGTTAATAAAAATAATCTTATAGGCTGTCTTATCAATTAGTCTGGCATAACTACTAATTTACTAATAATTTGAGCTGAGCGACTTCTACGAGGCCACGAATGTACCATTTCTCAAATTTTGACAAGCGTGTTTTGTTTTATCACTACATAGAAAGTTTTTTGGCGAAATATCCTTTTATTTATTTTGTACACAAGGACAACTAATCGTGAGAATAGAACATAATATTATTATTAACTCATTCTAGCATTGTGAAATTTATTTTACATTTAAAAAAATTGGCATGCATTTAATTTGCTTTATTCAACTGTCTGCTACTAAAATTAAATTTATTTTTTTCCAATAATTAAAAATGTTTGATTAGGACTTAAATCTTCGTTACAGTATGCTATGATTCCGTTGACTTGAGGAGAAAGCTATATTTTTTGTGTTTTGAAACATTATTGTCTATTGAATGTCACAAAATCGGGATATAATTTTAGTCAAGAGAGGCTACTTATATTATTTCCAAAGCATTATATAAAAAATGATCGTGTTTAGAATCCTATGGGCTCGCAAATTTGAATTGTGGAAATAGTTTATCTGGGCTTATTTGTCCTTTGACTGCCATCTGACAAAAAAGCCCATTGAATAAAATAATTCTGACATCAATATCTTAACGAAGACGTATCCTGTCATTTGTAACTTGTCCATTACATTATCGTTTTAATGTTCAGGATATTGACATTTATTTTATACCTAATGCAACTTCAAAACTGATTCCATCACCAATGTATTTACGCCTGCTCTGTCAAATCGCAACATTTAAATTTATTGGCATTTATGGTTATTTAAATTCGTTAATTAGCTGTTTTGGGTTGAGTAATTTATTTTTTTATTTGACCCGAGCAGATTTGATTTGCGTTTTTTTTTCGTTTCGTTTACACAACTTTGATGCACCCCCTTTGTAACTTATAACGGCCTAAAACTTTACCGTTTAGCTTAGTTTTAATGCATAAGTTGTTATATATTGAATGCTCTTTCGTTTTAAGTTATTTTGTTTTGTAGTTTGTAGGTTATAAAAAATTTCACCCATAAAGTAAGCTCAAATCTGTGTATTTTATGGAAATATTTTTACGGGACTAATCGTTTATTGGAAAGGATGTATATAACTGAAAATCGGTTCATGGTGTAGTATGCTGAAGATCTTTTATTGTTCTTAAATTGATTGTTGCATCCTTATATTTTGTGTAATATGGAGCTCAGTCTGCCAAATATACTACTGCTAATAGAGATTTTCATCCAAGTTGAGCGCAACTTTAATTCATCTTTTAGTTTTACGTAACATCATCTTAAACCTAACTTTACCCATTATATATTTAATTACTGCTTCTTAAAAGCGCTTCCATTTTTAAAGCAAACCATTATATCAATCATATTATTTATGAATTTTTATTTAATTTATGGACTTAGGGTATTTATTCTTTGTAAATATTTGCAAAATTTATTTATAATTTAATCAACTCAAAGTTTATTAAATTACGCGTTAAGCGCAGTCATATAATTCTGTTCAAACAACTTTTTACTACAAAATTGCAAACTTTCATTATTTTTTACACCAAACAGATATATAAAGGCTGTCAAAGTGTTACCTTCCGCTAACAATTCGGAAGTTGTGGCTAATGTAAAGATATTACAAGATTTTTCGTCATCAGGCGCAAATAAATTTTCTGATAACATAAATTTGAACGAACTGAAACTTCCAAAAATTCCTGGAACTAGAGTAATGTAAGTTACCACTTTTTTACTAGCTTATTATATGGTATAAGAAATTATACACTTAATACGTTTATAGATTGAATATGCTAAAAGGATTGCGTATCTGTCTAGACAGCAATTAAGTTATAACAGCGAGTGCTCCAATTAAAACATTGATTAAATCTTTCGATATCAAAATTTTTCTATAAAATAATAGGGCCTCAGATAAAAAAGATAAAATCTTGATGTATATTAGTTAGTCTGATATACCAAGTGACGGAAATTATTCTGTTCTTCCTCACAATAAATCTAAATGACGAATATATCATCCATCTATTTTAAACATAATTATTGGTTGTACTGTTCCTTAACAATAACAATTGACTCTAGGAAACACGAAGTCTTATTTTAAAGTGGAGCCATTAGTGTCTATCTAATCGGGAATTGTTTGATATCCGAAAGAAATTCCGTATGTGACTAAGGATACATTTAGGAAACGTATAAAATTTACATTTCCTTTATAAAAGAAAAATCCATTGTTACCTTTCCAAGTACGTTTTATTTTTATTATAGCAATATATTATAACAATCCATACCGAGGTGAATCCAGTGCTATAACACGCAGCGCTACGAGCGGAAAACCAGCCCTCTAACTCACAAAGTAAAACAAATTGTATGTAATAATTTAGTAGACAGTACAACTATTTGAATTGTATTAATTTTATGGCAAAGCAATTCTTAGAATGTAGTTGAAATGTAAAGTAAATCATTTTTTAATGATTCTAAGTGTATATCCCGACTCATTGTTTTTGAAACCCATAAACCATTGGGAGATTTTCTCATTTTGTAAGTGTGAATTATCGCGCGCAACATTAGGTTTTATTGCAATGATAAATTTTAAATACGTGATGTGGACTCACTTTTTTCATATCCGTTACATGCTTATCCACTATATTATGAAGTAATTAAACACATTGATGCGACCAAAATTTTCAGAAATATTACAGCTACATTAAAGTTATCTGTCAGCAAATAATTTGTAATCTTAAACTAAGTTCATTGTCAAGCTTTTAAAAAATTCCGTTCTAGTTATTTATTATTATTCCTTATTACCAATGAATGTATAACTAGTTCAAATGTTTTCTAATATTTTACTCAGCGTTTGTGAAGCTTAATTTTTTTACGCAACTTCGTTAATACCAATTTCTTAGAATACTTCAATAGCTTGACTAAGGGCAAGTGATTTATTTACCTAATATGGTAACTATATTACGACAATTTTTTTAGAATATTGATAGGATTAAAATTTTGATCGCAATCAATAATAAATTTTGATCAAATTCTTACATTTATTTAAAAGTTAAATACTGTTTGGTTCGAAGAACGAATATATATTCAAATATGCATTATATGTTGCCAAACTAGTAACAACTTAATTCAGTTTTGACCAGTAGGATAAACTAAAGATAGCATGAACGGAACTTATAATCCTATGAAAATTCGTTTCGTGCTTACTGGCGACTCGTAAGAAGGAGCCGATATTATACCCTTTAAACGCTATATATTTTGGTGAGGGATGTGGGATAATAGAACGGAACAATCTCCGTGACGAATGTGTATACCTGCAGTAGAGAAGCTAACACGATATAAAGTCTCGACAATGCGACATCTACGCTAACTCACTTTGAATAATATGTATACCGAGTCTGTAAAGGATACTAACAATATGGCGGTTTCGTTAGTAACGGATGCTAGCATTATAGTTCCGAAAACGTACATGGTACTAACAGTATGGTTGCCGAGTTGCTATATGGTACCAACATGATGGATATCAATGTATGCTATAGTTAACCGAAATTGAGAATTACAACTATTTACGAACACCGGTTGCTCCAGTAAATAAATAATTTATGGCCTTGATCTATATAAGCTATCACGTTTTGCGGTAGGTATAACATCATTGAATTTAATATATAGCAGTTAAATAATTTTTCGTGCGGAAAACTGATATATATTTAAGTATGTATTAGGTGTTGCGAACTTAGTAACATATTATTTCAGTAATGACCAGAACGATAAACCAAAGATAGCATGAAAAGAATGTATCATCTCATGCAAATTCGTTTCGTGCTTAATGGCGACTCGACAGTAGGATCCGATATTATGCCCTTTAATCACTTTATATTTGGGTGAGGAATGTGGGATAATAGAACAGAAAAATGTAAAATATATACCGAGTTTGTAAAAGATACTAACAATATGGCGATTTTATTAGTAACGGATATCAACATTATAGTACCGAAAAGATACATTGTACTAACAGTATCGTTTCCGGGTCTGTACATGGTACCAACAGGATGGATATCAATGTATGTTATAGTTCACCAAAATTGAGAATTACAGCTACTTCCGAACAGCTTTTGCTGCAGTAATTCCATACATTGTGACCTTGATCGGTATCAGTTATCACATTTAACAGTAAGCATGTTGTCATTGAATTAAAAATATAGCAATTAAATACCTTCTTTTGCGAAAAACTAATATATATTCCATTATGTATTAGGTGTTGCAAACCTATTAATAAATTATTTCAGTTGTGACCAGACCGCTATATCAAAGATAGCATGCACAGAACGTGTAATCTCATACAATTTCGTTTCGTGCTTACAGGAAACCCGTCAGTAGAATCCGGTATTATGCCATTTAACCACTTTATATTTGGGTGAGGAATGTGGGATAATATGACGGAAAAATCTCTTAGACGAATGTGTAAACCTGTAGTAGTGAAGCTAACACGATATAAAGTATCGACAATTCGACTTCAACGCTAACTCACATTATATAATATATATCCTGAGTCTGTAAAGGATACTAGCAATATTGCGATTGTGTTAGTAACGGATATCAACATTATATTACGGCAAAGGTACATCGTAATATCTGTATTGTTGCCCAGTCGGTACATGGTACCAACATAATGGATATCAATTTATGCTATAGTTCACCGAAATTGAGAATTACAACTATTTCCGAATACTTGTTGCTCCAGTAAATCCATAAACTCTGGCCTTGATCGATATCAGTAATCACATTTCGCGGTAAGCATGACATCATTCAATTCAAGCAGTTAAATGCTGTTTCTTTCGGAGAACTAATATATATTTAAGTATGTATTAGTTGTTGCAATGCGACTTCTACGCTAACTCAAATAATATAATATATATACTGAGTCTGTAAAGGATACTAACGCTATGGCTTTTGTGTTAATACTATGGTTGCCGAGTTAGCATGTAGCACCAACATTCGTCTAGGAAATGGTACCGTCCTTTTTTTTCCACATTTTTCAAACAAATATATAGTGGTTAAAGGGCGCAATAACGGCTCCTACTGATGAGTCGCCAGTAAGCACGAAACGAATGTGCATAAGATTATACTTTCCGTTCATGCTACCTTTGGTTTATCCTTCTGGTCACAACTGAACTAATTTGTTACTAGGTTCGCAACACCTAATACATACTTGCATATATATTTGCTCATCGCAACAAACAGTATTTAAAAATAATTAAACATGTTTTATAATTTTTTCGTAACATTTATTCTGATTGTGCATTTATTTTTCCTTGTTCGCTTTGTCGTAGATGATAATTAACATCGACGTCTATTAATCAAATCTTCTGTGTTCTAGTAAATCTAGTGTGAAATTTTCGTACATTTTTCTATTTATGCAAATTTGTCTCATCACTTCAGTTACCTCAATTTTCCGAGATTTTTGGAAATACGTTCGAAGCGTCAATTTTATTTTCAAATGAAAACAACAACTTAAATACTGCAATTGATAGCCGTCGAATCTGCTACTTTATTGTGTTTGACTTTGTTTTGATTTATGAAGTTTACATGCTTAAACGATGAATGGTTGCGGTCTTGATATACAAACCTATCCCATTATATATTTATGTCTGTAAAAAATAACAATTGTACAATGTACAAAAGGTGCTTCACTCAGTCGACCAGTATAGTCTAATGCCACGTTTTGCGTACGCGGATTCTACCTTTGCACAAACAGTGTCACAAAAAATCCGATTGATCACAATTTCAATTTTCCGATTGTCATCGATCTGGTTGGGTTTCTATTCGTCCCAATGGAAGTGCTGTTCTATCATATCTTTGTTTACTGGCGACGTATTGGTGCTTAATTTCCAGCACCATCCTCAGGCAAATATACGAAGTACAATACTCAAAATAGGAGATATGCACCAAGAAGGTATACCTAAATTGGTCGATTTTAATTGAACCTAACAATGTTTAAGTGACTAATTAACAGATTAGTGAAGATGGCGTGTCATTATTAAATATTTATGTTTTACAGAACCAATTCCTTCAGTGGTCATTTTAGCTGCTCTAGTTCATTTTTCTATATCAAATCTACATAAAGTCGTTTTGTAATAAGCGTATAGAATAATTTTAAAAAATAAAATGCAATAATGGAATATACCTATTTTATTACACAAAATATATATTTGCAATAATCGACAATTTTTCGTTTAATAATCCTAGAGCTGACAACAAAATATCAACAAATGCAATCGTCGCAACTCGGTCTTCATCACAAAACTCAGTTAGAAATAATAGCATTTTAATTGGATCATCAAGGTTATATACACCTTCATTGTGGATTTCAAGATGTGCAAATCCATTAGCACAGGTTATATTAGCAAGGAAATATGCTCAAATCACATCCGAACGCCAGAAAAGTAAGATTTCTTTTTTATTAAATTATTTCATATAAAATATTGTTATATACGTACTGTGAGCTTCGTTTAATTAATAATATATTTTTCTATATTTCTAGTCATATATATATATATATATCTTATAATTGTGAAAACAGAACACATAAATAACAAATTGGATAAAGGCCATTTATTTCGTGAATACTAATCATCTCTTATAAAGTCATACATATTTATACATTTTGGGTTTTCAATTGATTATGCTAGTGGTAACAAATCTGACTTGTTTTTACTTCTGTTTCTTGTTTTGGCTAGTTGGTGAGTGTGTATGCGTTTGTGTTTGTGTGTATGCGTGTTTGCATGTAAAGGTCATTCTCGCAGTATTACAAAGTGATGTCTGAGATCTGGTCATTATTGTTTTGATGGCTAGAGAATTAACCATTTGTGCGCATTGTTCACTGTTACATATACAAGTGCTATTTTTCCCAGCATAGTTGATCGTTTCACCTTGTTGCGCAAAGATGTCATTTCCCAAAGGTAACAGCGCCAGTGTGTATTGCAGTGTTAAACGCTTACATTGTTTGGAGACTTCTGTCATCTTATGCGCATCTGTTATTTCCACTTCAGTTTTTTGCAAATCCGATTATATGATTATTGATTCTAGTCGAGGGCCTGTTTGTTCTTGACTGGATACTAGTAGATTGTTGTTTAATTTTGTTATTCATGGCCAGTAAATAAGAATATCATGTTTGATGAAAATTTTAAATATTAAGGTCAGGTGCGTGTTGTTTTATGTAACGTGAATATATGCATTTATTAAATTTATTTAGAAATGGGACATAAATCTGTAAATTGAATTTTCCAATTCAAACTATAATGGCTTTATACATAAATATTAAAATAAATTGGTCAAAAGTGACCCCTTGTAGCTCAGTTGCTAGAGCACTGGTCTTGTAAACCAGTGGTCTTGAGTTCGAACCCCATCTGGGGCACACTTTATCACCTATGATCTTTGCTATGCTTGCAATAGGCATTCAGTAGAACACGGTGTCGTAAACAATGTGTAATCCATATGGATACATTTAGAGTATTATAAGTAAGAGAATTTGCATTATCATATATATCACGGAGCAAGTATAGCATATCAAGCTTATTTCGCTTGGAAGCAACGAAAGTTAGGTAACATTTAAAAGTCCTATTTGGTAGATATTTCCAAATTTATTGCAATAACACTTCGATAGTTCCCCTTAACCTTATTAAGCAAGCGTGAAATCTCAAAATTCACAGAATGGTTATTTGTGCATAGATTGTTTTCGTGAATATTTTCATCGATATATACAAGAAGATTTCTTTGAAATATTTCAAATATCATCATGTTTTCATGTTCCGAAGTTAAGCGAATAGAGGAATATTCTTAGCTGGCATATTTATCCGACATAATGAAAATGTTAAAAGTAAATAGCGAGGTCTTTTGTATGTTCAGTTTACAAATAAATACCTACAGACCTGGTCAAATGTGTGCATAATATTTTGATATAAAATTTCCGTGTGTACGCTTGTGCATTTCACACAATATTTAATCCAATATGCGCAGAATCCATAAAGTAAATTAATTGTGTTTTTATTTTATTTTCCGTTTAAAGTATTTTGCGGATATATTTGAATCAAATAATTTAATAATAACGGAAAATCTAAACTTAGTATATAAAGGCGCTTAATAAAGCTTAGCACAAATACATGACAAGATTGCTTAAAAAGCTACAAGAAACAGTCAAGTTTTGAATCTCTTTTATATTAATTGAAAGCAACTTTGTGAAATTTTGTGAACAATCACGTTAGCCAATATCATAGGTGAAAAAGTGTGCCCAAGATGAGAAGCGAACTCATGACCCATGGTTAACGAGACCAGTGCTCGAGCCACTGAGCTACCAGGGCTCTCTTGTGTCCAATTAATTGTAATATTTACGTATAAAGCCATTAGACTTTGAATTGGAAATTCAATTTACAGATTTATGTCCCATTTCCAAATAAATTTTAAAAATGCTATATTCACTTAATGCTTGCAATAGGCATTCAGTAGTACACAGTGTCGTAAACAATGTGAAATCCACATGGATTCATTTAGAATGTTGTAAGTAAGAGAATTTGCTTTATCATATATATCACGAAGCAAGTATGCAATATGAAGCTTATTTCGCTTGAAAGCGAGGAATGTTAGGCAACATATAAATGTCCTATTTGGAAGATTTATCCTAACTTATTTCGATAATATTTCGATAGTTCTCCTTAATCTTACTAAGCAAGCGTGAAATCTCAAAATTTAGAGAATGGTTTTTTGTGTATAGATTGTTTTCGTGAATATTTTCATCGATATATACAAGAAGATTTCTTTGAAATCTTTCAAATATCATCATGTTTTCATGTTCCGATGTTAAGCGAATAGAGGAATATTCTTAGCTGGCATATTTATCCGACATAATGAAAATGTTAAAAGTAAATAGCGAGGTCTTTTGTATGTTCAGTTTACAAATAAATATCTACAGACCTGGTCAACTGTGTGCATAATATTTTCATATAATATTTCCATGTGTAAGCTTGTGCATTTCACACAGAATTTAATCCAATATGCGCAGAATGCATAAAGTAAATTAATTGTGTTTTCTCATATACGAAATAAGGTTGCATTGCGTTTTTATTTTATTTTCCGTTTAAAGTATTTTTCGGATATATTTGAATCAAATAATTTAATAATAACGGAAAATCTAAACTTAGTATATAAAGGCGCTTAATAAAGCTTAGTACAAATACATGACAAGGTTGCTTTAAAAGCTACAAGAAACAGTCAAGTTTTGAATCTCTTTTATATTAATTGAAAGCAACTTTGTTAAATTTTGTGAACAATCACGTTAGCCAATATCATAGGTGAAAAAGTGTGCCCACAATGAGAAGCGAACTCATGACCCATGGTTAACGAGACCAGTGCTCGAGCCACTGAGCTACCAGGGCTCTCTTGTGTCCAATTAATTGTAATATTTACGTTAAAAACCATTAGAATTTGAATTGGAAATTCAATTTACAGATTTATGTCCCATTTCTAAATAAATTTTAAAATGCATATATTCACTTAATGCTTGCAATAGGCATTCAGTAGTACAAAGTGTCGTAAACAATGTGAAATCCACATGGATACATTTGGAATGTTGTAGGAAAGAGAATTTGCTTTATTATATATATCACGAAGCAAGTATGCCATATGAAGCTTATTTCGCTTGAAAGCGAGCAATGTTAGGCAACATGTAAATGTCCTATTTGGAAGATTTATCCTAACTTATTTCGATAATATTTCGATAGTTCTCCTTAATCTTACTAAGCAAGCGTGAAATCTCAAAATTTAGAGAATGGTTTTTTGTGTATAGATTGTTTTCGTGAATATTTTCATCGATATATACAAGAAGATTTCTTTGAAATCTTTCAAATATCATCATGTTTTCATGTTCCGATGTTAAGCGAATAGAGGAATATTCTTAGCTGGCATATTTATCCGACATAATGAAAATGTTAAAAGTAAATAGCGAGGTCTTTTGTATGTTCAGTTTACAAATAAATATCTACAGACCTGGTAAACTGTGTGCATAATATTTTCATATAAAATTTCCATGTGTAAGCTTGTGCATTTCACACAGAATTTAATCCAATATGCGCAGAATGCATAAAGTAAATTAATTGTGTTTTCTCATATACGAAATAAGGTTGCATTGCGTTTTTATTTTATTTTCCGTTTAAAGTATTTTTCGGATATATTTGAATCAAATAATTTAATAATAACGGAAAATCTAAACTTAGTATATAAAGGCGCTTAATAAAGCTTAGTACAAATACATGACAAGGTTGCTTTAAAAGCTACAAGAAACAGTCAAGTTTTGAATCTCTTTTATATTAATTGAAAGCAACTTTGTGAAATTTTGTGAACAATCACGTTAGCCAATATCATAGGTGAAAAAGTGTGCCCACAGATGAGAAGCGAACTCATGACCCATGGTTAACGAGACCAGTGCTCGAGCCACTGAGCTACCAGGGCTCTCTTGTGTCCAATTAATTGTAATATTTACGTATAAAGCCATTAGAATTTGAATTGGAAATTCAATTTACAGATTTATGTCCCATTTCTAAATAAATTTTAAAATGCATATATTCACTTAATGCTTGCAATAGGCATTCAGTAGTACAAAGTGTCGTAAACAATGTGAAATCCACATGGATACATTTGGAATGTTGTAGGAAAGAGAATTTGCTTTATTATATATATCACGAAGCAAGTATGCCATATGAAGCTTATTTCGCTTGAAAGCGAGCAATGTTAGGCAACATATAAATGTCCTATTTGGAAGATTTATCCTAACTTATTTCGATAATATTTCGATAGTTCTCCTTAATCTTACTAAGCAAGCGTGAAATCTCAAAATTTAGAGAATGGTTTTTTGTGTATAGATTGTTTTCGTGAATATTTTCATCGATATATACAAGAAGATTTCTTTGAAATCTTTCAAATATCATCATGTTTTCATGTTCCGATGTTAAGCGAATAGAGGAATATTCTTAGCTGGCATATTTATCCGACATAATGAAAATGTTAAAAGTAAATAGCGAGGTCTTTTGTATGTTCAGTTTACAAATAAATATCTACAGACCTGGTAAACTGTGTGCATAATATTTTCATATAAAATTTCCATGTGTAAGCTTGTGCATTTCACACAGAATTTAATCCAATATGCGCAGAATGCATAAAGTAAATTAATTGTGTTTTCTCATATACGAAATAAGGTTGCATTGCGTTTTTATTTTATTTTCCGTTTAAAGTATTTTTCGGATATATTTGAATCAAATAATTTAATAATAACGGAAAATCTAAACTTAGTATATAAAGGCGCTTAATAAAGCTTAGTACAAATACATGACAAGGTTGCTTTAAAAGCTACAAGAAACAGTCAAGTTTTGAATCTCTTTTATATTAATTGAAAGCAACTTTGTGAAATTTTGTGAACAATCACGTTAGCCAATATCATAGGTGAAAAAGTGTGCCCACAGATGAGAAGCGAACTCATGACCCATGGTTAACGAGACCAGTGCTCGAGCCACTGAGCTACCAGGGCTCTCTTGTGTCCAATTAATTGTAATATTTACGTATAAAGCCATTAGAATTTGAATTGGAAATTCAATTTACAGATTTATGTCCCATTTCTAAATAAATTTTAAAATGCATATATTCACTTAATGCTTGCAATAGGCATTCAGTAGTACAAAGTGTCGTAAACAATGTGAAATCCACATGGATACATTTGGAATGTTGTAAGAAAGAGAATTTGCTTTATCATATATATCACGAAGCAAGTATGCCATATGAAGCTTATTTCGCTTGAAAGCGAGCAATGTTAGGCAACATATAAATGTCCTATTTGGAAGATTTATCCTAACTTATTTCGATAATATTTCGATAGTTCTCCTTAATCTTACTAAGCAAGCGTGAAATCTCAAAATTTAGAGAATGGTTTTTTGTGTATAGATTGTTTTCGTGAATATTTTCATCGATATATACAAGAAGATTTCTTTGAAATCTTTCAAATATCATCATGTTTTCATGTTCCGATGTTAAGCGAATAGAGGAATATTCTTAGCTGGCATATTTATCCGACATAATGAAAATGTTAAAAGTAAATAGCGAGGTCTTTTGTATGTTCAGTTTACAAATAAATATCTACAGACCTGGTCAACTGTGTGCATAATATTTTCATATAAAATTTCCATGTGTAAGCTTGTGCATTTCACACAGAATTTAATCCAATATGCGCAGAATGCATAAAGTAAATTAATTGTGTTTTCTCATATACGAAATAAGGTTGCATTGCGTTTTTATTTTATTTTCCGTTTAAAGTATTTTTCGGATATATTTGAATCAAATAATTTAATAATAACGGAAAATCTAAACTTAGTATATAAAGGCGCTTAATAAAGCTTAGTACAAATACATGACAAGGTTGCTTTAAAAGCTACAAGAAACAGTCAAGTTTTGAATCTCTTTTATATTAATTGAAAGCAACTTTGTTAAATTTTGTGAACAATCACGTTAGCCAATATCATAGGTGAAAAAGTGTGCCCACAATGAGAAGCGAACTCATGACCCATGGTTAACGAGACCAGTGCTCGAGCCACTGAGCTACCAGGGCTCTCTTGTGTCCAATTAATTGTAATATTTACGTATAAAGCCATTAGAATTTGAATTGGAAATTCAATTTACAGATTTATGTCCCATTTCTAAATAAATTTTAAAATGCATATATTCACTTAATGCTTGCAATAGGCATTCAGTAGTACAAAGTGTCGTAAACAATGTGAAATCCACATGGATACATTTGGAATGTTGTAGGAAAGAGAATTTGCTTTATTATATATATCACGAAGCAAGTATGCCATATGAAGCTTATTTCGCTTGAAAGCGAGCAATGTTAGGCAACATATAAATGTCCTATTTGGAAGATTTATCCTAACTTATTTCGATAATATTTCGATAGTTCTCCTTAATCTTACTAAGCAAGCGTGAAATCTCAAAATTTAGAGAATGGTTTTTTGTGTATAGATTGTTTTCGTGAATATTTTCATCGATATATACAAGAAGATTTCTTTGAAATCTTTCAAATATCATCATGTTTTCATGTTCCGATGTTAAGCGAATAGAGGAATATTCTTAGCTGGCATATTTATCCGACATAATGAAAATGTTAAAAGTAAATAGCGAGGTCTTTTGTATGTTCAGTTTACAAATAAATATCTACAGACCTGGTCAACTGTGTGCATAATATTTTCATATAAAATTTCCATGTGTAAGCTTGTGCATTTCACACAGAATTTAATCCAATATGCGCAGAATGCATAAAGTAAATTAATTGTGTTTTCTCATATACGAAATAAGGTTGCATTGCGTTTTTATTTTATTTTCCGTTTAAAGTATTTTTCGGATATATTTGAATCAAATAATTTAATAATAACGGAAAATCTAAACTTAGTATATAAAGGCGCTTAATAAAGCTTAGTACAAATACATGACAAGGTTGCTTTAAAAGCTACAAGAAACAGTCAAGTTTTGAATCTCTTTTATATTAATTGAAAGCAACTTTGTGAAATTTTGTGAACAATCACGTTAGCCAATATCATAGGTGAAAAAGTGTGCCCAAGATGAGAAGCGAACTCATGACCCATGGTTAACGAGACCAGTGCTCGAGCCACTGAGCTACCAGGGCTCTCTTGTGTCCAATTAATTGTAATATTTACGTATAAAGCCATTAGAATTTGAATTGGAAATTCAATTTACAGATTTATGTCCCATTTCTAAATAAATTTTAAAAATGCATATATTCACTTAATGCTTGCAATAGGCATTCAGTAGTACACAGTGTCGTAAACAATGTGAAATCCACATGGATACATTAAGAATGTTGTAAGAAAGAGAATTTGCTTTATTATATATATCACGAAGCATGTATGCCATATCAAGCTTATTTCGCTTGAAAGCAAGGAATGTTAGGTAACATATAAATGTCCTATTTGGAAGATTTATCCTAACTTATTTCGATAATATTTCGATAGTTCTCCTTAATCTTACTAAGCAAGCGTGAAATCTCAAAATTTAGAGAATGGTTTTTTGTGCATAGATTGTTTTCGTGAATATTTTCATCGATATATACAAGAAGATTTCTTTGAAATCTTTCAAATATCATCATGTTTTCATGTTCCGATGTTAAGCGAATAGAGGAATATTCTTAGCTGGCATATTTATCCGACATAATGAAAATGTTAAAAGTAAATAGCGAGGTCTTTTGTATGTTCAGTTTACAAATAAATATCTACAGACCTGGTCAACTGTGTGCATAATATTTTCATATAAAATTTCCATGTGTAAGCTTGTGCATTTCACACAGAATTTAATCCAATATGCGCAGAATGCATAAAGTAAATTAATTGTGTTTTCTCATATACGAAATAAGGTTGCATTGCGTTTTTATTTTATTTTCCGTTTAAAGTATTTTTCGGATATATTTGAATCAAATAATTTAATAATAACGGAAAATCTAAACTTAGTATATAAAGGCGCTTAATAAAGCTTAGTACAAATACATGACAAGGTTGCTTTAAAAGCTACAAGAAACAGTCAAGTTTTGAATCTCTTTTATATTAATTGAAAGCAACTTTGTGAAATTTTGTGAACAATCACGTTAGCCAATATCATAGGTGAAAAAGTGTGCCCAAGATGAGAAGCGAACTCATGACCCATGGTTAACGAGACCAGTGCTCGAGCCACTGAGCTACCAGGGCTCTCTTGTGTCCAATTAATTGTAATATTTACGTATAAAGCCATTAGAATTTGAATTGGAAATTCAATTTACAGATTTATGTCCCATTTCTAAATAAATTTTAAAAATGCATATATTCACTTAATGCTTGCAATAGGCATTCAGTAGTACAAAGTGTCGTAAACAATGTGAAATCCACATGGATACATTTAGAATATTGTAAGTAAGAGAATTTGCTTTATCATATATATCACGAAGCAAGTATGCCATATGAAGCTTATTTCGCTTGAAAGCGAGGAATGTTAGGCAACATATAAATGTCCTATTTGGAAGATTTATCCTAACTTATTTCGATAATATTTCGATAGTTCTCCTTAATCTTACTAAGCAAGCGTGAAATCTCAAAATTTAGAGAATGGTTTTTTGTGCATAGATTGTTTTCGTGAATATTTTCATCGATATATACAAGAAGATTTCTTTGAAATCTTTCAAATATCATCATGTTTTCATGTTCCGATGTTAAGCGAATAGAGGAATATTCTTAGCTGGCATATTTATCCGACATAATGAAAATGTTAAAAGTAAATAGCGAGGTCTTTTGTATGTTCAGTTTACAAATAAATATCTACAGACCTGGTCAACTGTGTGCATAATATTTTCATATAAAATTTCCATGTGTAAGCTTGTGCATTTCACACAGAATTTAATCCAATATGCGCAGAATGCATAAAGTAAATTAATTGTGTTTTCTCATATACGAAATAAGGTTGCATTGCGTTTTTATTTTATTTTCCGTTTAAAGTATTTTTCGGATATATTTGAATCAAATAATTTAATAATAACGGAAAATCTAAACTTAGTATATAAAGGCGCTTAATAAAGCTTAGTACAAATACATGACAAGGTTGCTTTAAAAGCTACAAGAAACAGTCAAGTTTTGAATCTCTTTTATATTAATTGAAAGCAACTTTGTGAAATTTTGTGAACAATCACGTTAGCCAATATCATAGGTGAAAAAGTGTGCCCACAGATGAGAAGCGAACTCATGACCCATGGTTAACGAGACCAGTGCTCGAGCCACTGAGCTACCAGGGCTCTCTTGTGTCCAATTAATTGTAATATTTACGTATAAAGCCATTAGAATTTGAATTGGAAATTCAATTTACAGATTTATGTCCCATTTCTAAATAAATTTTAAAAATGCATATATTCACTTAATGCTTGCAATAGGCATTCAGTAGTACACAGTGTCGTAAACAATGTGAAATCCACATGGATTCATTTAGAATGTTGTAAGTAAGAGAATTTGCTTTATCATATATATCACGAAGCAAGTATGCCATATGAAGCTTATTTCGCTTGAAAGCGAGGAATGTTAGGCAACATATAAATGTCCTATTTGGAAGATTTATCCTAACTTATTTCGATAATATTTCGATAGTTCTCCTTAATCTTACTAAGCAAGCGTGAAATCTCAAAATTTAGAGAATGGTTTTTTGTGTATAGATTGTTTTCGTGAATATTTTCATCGATATATACAAGAAGATTTCTTTGAAATCTTTCAAATATCATCATGTTTTCATGTTCCGATGTTAAGCGAATAGAGGAATATTCTTAGCTGGCATATTTATCCGACATAATGAAAATGTTAAAAGTAAATAGCGAGGTCTTTTGTATGTTCAGTTTACAAATAAATATCTACAGACCTGGTCAACTGTGTGCATAATATTTTCATATAAAATTTCCATGTGTAAGCTTGTGCATTTCACACAGAATTTAATCCAATATGCGCAGAATGCATAAAGTAAATTAATTGTGTTTTCTCATATACGAAATAAGGTTGCATTGCGTTTTTATTTTATTTTCCGTTTAAAGTATTTTTCGGATATATTTGAATCAAATAATTTAATAATAACGGAAAATCTAAACTTAGTATATAAAGGCGCTTAATAAAGCTTAGTACAAATACATGACAAGGTTGCTTTAAAAGCTACAAGAAACAGTCAAGTTTTGAATCTCTTTTATATTAATTGAAAGCAACTTTGTGAAATTTTGTGAACAATCACGTTAGCCAATATCATAGGTGAAAAAGTGTGCCCACAGATGAGAAGCGAACTCATGACCCATGGTTAACGAGACCAGTGCTCGAGCCACTGAGCTACCAGGGCTCTCTTGTGTCCAATTAATTGTAATATTTACGTATAAAGCCATTAGAATTTGAATTGGAAATTCAATTTACAGATTTATGTCCCATTTCTAAATAAATTTTAAAAATGCATATATTCACTTAATGCTTGCAATAGGCATTCAGTAGTACAAAGTGTCGTAAACAATGTGAAATCCACATGGATACATTTAGAATGTTGTAAGTAAGAGAATTTGCTTTATCATATATATCACGAAGCAAGTATGCCATATGAAGCTTATTTCGCTTGAAAGCGAGGAATGTTAGGCAACATATAAATGTCCTATTTGGAAGATTTATCCTAACTTATTTCGATAACATTTCGATAGTTCTCCTTAATCTTACTAAGCAAGCGTGAAATCTCAAAGTTTACAGAATGGTTTTTTGTGCATAGATTGTTTTCGTGAATATTTTCATCGATATATACAAGAAGATTTCTTTGAAATCTTTCAAATATCATCATGTTTTCATGTTCCGAAGTTAAGCGAATAGAGGAATATTCTTAGCTGGCATATTTATCCGACATAATGAAAATGTTAAAAGTAAATAGCGAGGTCTTTTGTATGTTCAGTTTACAAATAAATATCTACAGACCTGGTCAACTGTGTGCATAATATTTTCATATAAAATTTCCATGTGTAAGCTTGTGCATTTCACACAGAATTTAATCCAATATGCGCAGAATGCATAAAGTAAATTAATTGTGTTTTCTCATATTCGAAATAAGGTTGCATTGGGTTTTTATTTTATTTTCCGTTTAAAGTATTTTGCGGATATATTTGAATCAAATAATTTAATTATAACGGAAAATCTAAACTTAGTATATAAAGGCGCTTAATAAAGCTTAGCACAAATACATGACAAGGTTGCTTTAAAAGCTACAAGAAACAGTCAAGTTTTGAATCTCTTTTATATTAATTGAAAGCAACTTTGTGAAATTTTGTGAACAATCACGTTAGCCAATATCATAGGTGAAAAAGTGTGCCCCAGATGAGAAGCGAACTCATGACCCCTGGTTAACGAGACCAGTGCTCGAGCCACTGAGCTACCAGGGCTCTCTTGTGTCCAATTAATTGTAATATTTACGTATAAAGCCATTAGAATTTGAATTGGAAATTCAATTTACAGATTTATGTCCCATTTCTAAATAAATTTTAAAAATGCATATATTCACTTAATGCTTGCAATAGGCATTCAGTAGTACACAGTGTCGTAAACAATGTGAAATCCACATGGATACATTTAGAATGTTGTAAGTAAGAGAATTTGCTTTATCATATATATCACGAAGCAAGTATGCCATATCAAGCTCATTTCGCTTGAAAGCAAGGAATGTTAGGTAACATATAAAAGCCCTATTTGGAAGATTTATCCTAACTTATTTCGATAACATTTCGATAGTTCTCCTTAAACTTACTAAGCAAGCGTGAAATCTCAAAGTTTACAGAATGGTTATTTGTGCATAGATTGTTTTCGTGAATATTTTCATCGATATATACAAGAAGATTTCTTTGAAATCTTTCAAATATCATCATGTTTTCATGTTCCGATGTTAAGCGAATAGAGGAATATTCTTAGCTGGCATATTTATCCGACATAATGAAAATGTTAAAAGTAAATAGCGAGGTCTTTTGTATGTTCAGTTTACAAATAAATATCCACAGACCTGGTCAACTGTGTGCATAATATTTTCATATAAAATTTCCGTGTGTACGCTTGTGCATTTCACACAGAATTTAATCCAATATGCGCAGAATGCATAAAGTAAATTAATTGTGTTTTCTCATATTCGAAATAAGGTTGCATTGGGTTTTTATTTTATTTTCCGTTTAAAGTATTTTGCGGATATATTTGAATCAAATAATTTAATTATAACGGAAAATCTAAACTTAGTATATAAAGGCGCTTAATAAAGCTTAGCACAAATACATGACAAGGTTGCTTTAAAAGCTACAAGAAACAGTCAAGTTTTGAAGCTCTTTTATATTAATTGAAAGCAACATTGTGAAATTTTGTGAACAATCACGTTAGCAAAGATCATAGGTGAAAAAGTGTGCCCCAGATGAGAATCGAACTCATGACCCCTGGTTTACGAGACCAGTGCTCTAGCCACTGAGCTACAAGGGCTCTCTTGTGACCAATTAATTGTAATATTTACGTATAAAGCCATTAGAATTTGAATTGGAAATTCAATTTACAGATTTATGTCCCATTTCTAAATAAATTTTAAAAATGCATATATTCACTTAATGCTTGCAATAGGCATTCAGTAGTACACAGTGTCGTAAACAATGTGAAATCCATATGGATACATTTAGAATATTGTAAGTAAGAGAATTTGCTTTATCATATATATCACGAAGCATGTATGGCATATCAAGCTCATTTCGCTTGAAAGCAAGGAAAGTTAGGTAACATATAAAAGTCCTATTTGGAAGATTTATCCTAACTTATTTCGATAACATTTCGATAGTTCTCCTTAAACTTACTAAGCAAGCGTGAAATCTCAAAGTTTACAGAATGGTTATTTGTGCATAGATTGTTTTCGTGAATATTTTCATCGATATATACAAGAAGATTTCTTTGAATTCTTTCAAATATCATCATTTTTTCATGTCCTGAAGTTAAGCGAATAGAGGAATATTCTTAGCTGGCATATTTATCCGACATAATGAAAATGTTAAAAGTAAATAGCGAGGTCTTTTGTATGTTCAGTTTACAAATAAATATCCACAGACCTGGTCAACTGTGTGCATAATATTTTCATATAAAATTTCCGTGTGTACGCTTGTGCATTTCACACAGAATTTAATCCAATATGCGCAGAATGCATAAAGTAAATTAATTGTGTTTTCTCATATTCGAAATAAGGTTGCATTGGGTTTTTATTTTATTTTCCGTTTAAAGTATTTTGCGGATATATTTGAATCAAATAATTTAATTATAACGGAAAATCTAAACTTAGTATATAAAGGCGCTTAATAAAGCTTAGCACAAATACATGACAAGGTTGCTTTAAAAGCTACAAGAAACAGTCAAGTTTTGAATCTCTTTTATATTAATTGAAAGCAACTTTGTGAAATTTTGTGAACAATCACGTTAGCCAAGATCATAGGTGAAAAAGTGTGCCCCAGATGAGAATCGAACTCATGACCCCTGGTTTACAAGACCAGTGCTCTAGCCACTGAGCTACAAGGGCTCTCTTGTGACCAATTAATTGTAATATTTACGTATAAAGCCATTAGAATTTGAATTGGAAATTCAATTTACAGATTTATGTCCCATTTCTAAATAAATTTTAAAAATGCATATATTCACTTAATGCTTGCAATAGGCATTCAGTAGTACACAGTGTCGTAAACAATGTGAAATCCATATGGATACATTTAGAATATTGTAAGTAAGAGAATTTGCTTTATCATATATATCACGAAGCATGTATGGCATATCAAGCTCATTTCGCTTGAAAGCAAGGAAAGTTAGGTAACATATAAAAGTCCTATTTGGAAGATTTATCCTAACTTATTTCGATAACATTTCGATAGTTCACCTTAAACTTACTAAGCAAGCGCGAAATCTCAAAGTTTACAGAATGGTTATTTGTGCATAGATTGTTTTCGTGAATATTTTCATCGATATATACAAGAAGATTTCTTTGAAATCTTTCAAATATCATCATTTTTTCATGTCCTGAAGTTAAGCGAATAGAGGAATATTCTTAGCTGGCATATTTATCCGACATAATGAAAATGTTAAAAGTAAATAGCGAGGTCTTTTGTATGTTCAGTTTACAAATAAATATCCACAGACCTGGTCAACTGTGTGCATAATATTTTCATATAAAATTTCCGTGTGTACGCTTGTGCATTTCACACAGAATTTAATCCAATATGCGCAGAATGCATAAAGTAAATTAATTGTGTTTTCTCATATTCGAAATAAGGTTGCATTGGGTTTTTATTTTATTTTCCGTTTAAAGTATTTTGCGGATATATTTGAATCAAATAATTTAATTATAACGGAAAATCTAAACTTAGTATATAAAGGCGCTTAATAAAGCTTAGCACAAATACATGACAAGGTTGCTTTAAAAGCTACAAGAAACAGTCAAGTTTTGAAGCTCTTTTATATTAATTAAAAGCAACTTTGTGAAATTTTGTGAACAATCACGTTAGCAAAGATCATAGGTGAAAAAGTGTGCCCCAGATGAGAATCGAACTCATGACCCCTGGTTTACAAGACCAGTGCTCTAGCCACTGAGCTACAAGGGCTCTCTTGTGACCAATTAATTGTAATATTTACGTATAAAGCCATTAGAATTTGAATTGGAAATTCAATTTACAGATTTATGTCCCATTTCTAAATAAATTTTAAAAATGCATATATTCACTTAATGCTTGCAATAGGCATTCAGTAGTACACAGTGTCGTAAACAATGTGAAATCCATATGGATACATTTAGAATATTGTAAGTAAGAGAATTTGCTTTATCATATATATCACGAAGCATGTATGGCATATCAAGCTCATTTCGCTTGAAAGCAAGGAAAGTTAGGTAACATATAAAAGTCCTATTTGGAAGATTTATCCTAACTTATTTCGATAACATTTCGATAGTTCACCTTAAACCTACTAAGCAAGCGCGAAATCTCAAAGTTTACAGAATGGTTATTTGTGCATAGATTGTTTTCGTGAATATTTTCATCGATATATACAAGAAGATTTCTTTGAAATCTTTCAAATATCATCATTTTTTCATGTCCTGAAGTTAAGCGAATAGAGGAATATTCTTAGCTGGCATATTTATCCGACATAATGAAAATGTTAAAAGTAAATAGCGAGGTCTTTTGTATGTTCAGTTTACAAATAAATATCCACAGACCTGGTCAACTGTGTGCATAATATTTTCATATAAAATTTCCGTGTGTACGCTTGTGCATTTCACACAGAATTTAATCCAATATGCGCAGAATGCATAAAGTAAATTAATTGTGTTTTCTCATATTCGAAATAAGGTTGCATTGGGTTTTTATTTTATTTTCCGTTTAAAGTATTTTGCGGATATATTTGAATCAAATAATTTAATTATAACGGAAAATCTAAACTTAGTATATAAAGGCGCTTAATAAAGCTTAGCACAAATACATGACAAGGTTGCTTTAAAAGCTACAAGAAACAGTCAAGTTTTGAAGCTCTTTTATATTAATTGAAAGCAACTTTGTGAAATTTTGTGAACAATCACGTTAGCAAAGATCATAGGTGAAAAAGTGTGCCCCAGATGAGAATCGAACTCATGACCCCTGGTTTACGAGACCAGTGCTCTAGCCACTGAGCTACAAGGGCTCTCTTGTGACCAATTAATTGTAATATTTACGTATAAAGCCATTAGAATTTGAATTGGAAATTCAATTTACAGATTTATGTCCCATTTCTAAATAAATTTTAAAAATGCATATATTCACTTAATGCTTGCAATAGGCATTCAGTAGTACACAGTGTCGTAAACAATGTGAAATCCATATGGATACATTTAGAATATTGTAAGTAAGAGAATTTGCTTTATCATATATATCACGAAGCATGTATGGCATATCAAGCTCATTTCGCTTGAAAGCAAGGAAAGTTAGGTAACATATAAAAGTCCTATTTGGAAGATTTATCCTAACTTATTTCGATAACATTTCGATAGTTCACCTTAAACTTACTAAGCAAGCGCGAAATCTCAAAGTTTACAGAATGGTTATTTGTGCATAGATTGTTTTCGTGAATATTTTCATCGATATATACAAGAAGATTTCTTTGAATTCTTTCAAATATCATCATTTTTTCATGTTCTGAAGTTAAGCGAATAGAGGAATATTCTTAGCTGGCATATTTATCCGACATAATGAAAATGTTAAAAGTAAATAGCGAGGTCTTTTGTATGTTCAGTTTACAAATAAATATCCACAGACCTGGTCAACTGTGTGCATAATATTTTCATATAAAATTTCCGTGTGTACGCTTGTGCATTTCACACAGAATTTAATCCAATATGCGCAGAATGCATAAAGTAAATTAATTGTGTTTTCTCATATTCGAAATAAGGTTGCATTGGGTTTTTATTTTATTTTCCGTTTAAAGTATTTTGCGGATATATTTGAATCAAATAATTTAATTATAACGGAAAATCTAAACTTAGTATATAAAGGCGCTTAATAAAGCTTAGCACAAATACATGACAAGGTTGCTTTAAAAGCTACAAGAAACAGTCAAGTTTTGAAGCTCTTTTATATTAATTGAAAGCAACTTTGTGAAATTTTGTGAACAATCACGTTAGCAAAGATCATAGGTGAAAAAGTGTGCCCCAGATGAGAATCGAACTCATGACCCCTGGTTTACAAGACCAGTGCTCTAGCCACTGAGCTACAAGGGCTCTCTTGTGACCAATTAATTGTAATATTTACGTATAAAGCCATTAGAATTTGAATTGGAAATTCAATTTACAGATTTATGTCCCATTTCTAAATAAATTTTAAAAATGCATATATTCACTTAATGCTTGCAATAGGCATTCAGTAGTACACAGTGTCGTAAACAATGTGAAATCCATATGGATACATTTAGAATATTGTAAGTAAGAGAATTTGCTTTATCATATATATCACGAAGCATGTATGGCATATCAAGCTCATTTCGCTTGAAAGCAAGGAAAGTTAGGTAACATATAAAAGTCCTATTTGGAAGATTTATCCTAACTTATTTCGATAACATTTCGATAGTTCACCTTAAACTTACTAAGCAAGCGCGAAATCTCAAAGTTTACAGAATGGTTATTTGTGCATAGATTGTTTTCGTGAATATTTTCATCGATATATACAAGAAGATTTCTTTGAATTCTTTCAAATATCATCATTTTTTCATGTTCTGAAGTTAAGCGAATAGAGGAATATTCTTAGCTGGCATATTTATCCGACATAATGAAAATGTTAAAAGTAAATAGCGAGGTCTTTTGTATGTTCAGTTTACAAATAAATATCCACAGACCTGGTCAACTGTGTGCATAATATTTTCATATAAAATTTCCGTGTGTACGCTTGTGCATTTCACACAGAATTTAATCCAATATGCGCAGAATGCATAAAGTAAATTAATTGTGTGTTCTCATATTCGAAATAAGGTTGCATTGGGTTTTTATTTTATTTTCCGTTTAAAGTATTTTGCGGATATATTTGAATCAAATAATTTAATTATAACGGAAAATCTAAACTTAGTATATAAAGGCGCTTAATAAAGCTTAGCACAAATACATGACAAGGTTGCTTTAAAAGCTACAAGAAACAGTCAAGTTTTGAAGCTCTTTATATTAATTAAAAGCAACTTTGTGAAATTTTGTGAACAATCACGTTAGCAAAGATCATAGGTGAAAAAGTGTGCCCCAGATGAGAATCGAACTCATGACCCCTGGTTTACAAGACCAGTGCTCTAGCCACTGAGCTACAAGGGCTCTCTTGTGACCAATTAATTGTAATATTTACGTATAAAGCCATTAGAATTTGAATTGGAAATTTAATTTACAGATTTATGTCCCATTTCTAAATAAATTTTAAAAATGCATATATTCACTTAATGCTTGCAATAGGCATTCAGTAGTACACAGTGTCGTAAACAATGTGAAATCCATATGGATACATTTAGAATATTGTAAGTAAGAGAATTTGCTTTATCATATATATCACGAAGCATGTATGGCATATCAAGCTCATTTCGCTTGAAAGCAAGGAAAGTTAGGTAACATATAAAAGTCCTATTTGGAAGATTTATCCTAACTTATTTCGATAACATTTCGATAGTTCTCCTTAAACTTACTAAGCAAGCGTGAAATCTCAAAGTCTACAGAATGGTTATTTGTGCATAGATTGTTTTCGTGAATATTTTCATCGATATATACAAGAAGATTTCTTTGAATTCTTTCAAATATCATCATTTTTTCATGTTCTGAAGTTAAGCGAATAGAGGAATATTCTTAGCTGGCATATTTATCCGACATAATGAAAATGTTAAAAGTAAATAGCGAGGTCTTTTGTATGTTCAGTTTACAAATAAATATCCACAGACCTGGTCAACTGTGTGCATAATATTTTCATATAAAATTTCCGTGTGTACGCTTGTGCATTTCACACAGAATTTAATCCAATATGCGCAGAATGCATAAAGTAAATTAATTGTGTGTTCTCATATTCGAAATAAGGTTGCATTGGGTTTTTATTTTATTTTCCGTTTAAAGTATTTTGCGGATATATTTGAATCAAATAATTTAATTATAACGGAAAATCTAAACTTAGTATATAAAGGCGCTTAATAAAGCTTAGCACAAATACATGACAAGGTTGCTTTAAAAGCTACAAGAAACAGTCAAGTTTTGAAGCTCTTTTATATTAATTAAAAGCAACTTTGTGAAATTTTGTGAACAATCACGTTAGCAAAGATCATAGGTGAAAAAGTGTGCCCCAGATGAGAATCGAACTCATGACCCCTGGTTTACAAGACCAGTGCTCTAGCCACTGAGCTACAAGGGCTCTCTTGTGACCAATTAATTGTAATATTTACGTATAAAGCCATTAGAATTTGAATTGGAAATTCAATTTACAGATTTATGTCCCATTTCTAAATAAATTTTAAAAATGCATATATTCACTTAATGCTTGCAATAGGCATTCAGTAGTACACAGTGTCGTAAACAATGTGAAATCCATATGGATACATTTAGAATATTGTAAGTAAGAGAATTTGCTTTATCATATATATCACGAAGCATGTATGGCATATCAAGCTCATTTCGCTTGAAAGCAAGGAAAGTTAGGTAACATATAAAAGTCCTATTTGGAAGATTTATCCTAACTTATTTCGATAACATTTCGATAGTTCTCCTTAAACTTACTAAGCAAGCGTGAAATCTCAAAGTCTACAGAATGGTTATTTGTGCATAGATTGTTTTCGTGAATATTTTCATCGATATATACAAGAAGATTTCTTTGAATTCTTTCAAATATCATCATTTTTTCATGTTCTGAAGTTAAGCGAATAGAGGAATATTCTTAGCTGGCATATTTATCCGACATAATGAAAATGTTAAAAGTAAATAGCGAGGTCTTTTGTATGTTCAGTTTACAAATAAATATCCACAGACCTGGTCAACTGTGTGCATAATATTTTCATATAAAATTTCCGTGTGTACGCTTGTGCATTTCACACAGAATTTAATCCAATATGCGCAGAATGCATAAAGTAAATTAATTGTGTGTTCTCATATTCGAAATAAGGTTGCATTGGGTTTTTATTTTATTTTCCGTTTAAAGTATTTTGCGGATATATTTGAATCAAATAATTTAATTATAACGGAAAATCTAAACTTAGTATATAAAGGCGCTTAATAAAGCTTAGCACAAATACATGACAAGGTTGCTTTAAAAGCTACAAGAAACAGTCAAGTTTTGAAGCTCTTTATATTAATTAAAAGCAACTTTGTGAAATTTTGTGAACAATCACGTTAGCAAAGATCATAGGTGAAAAAGTGTGCCCCAGATGAGAATCGAACTCATGACCCCTGGTTTACAAGACCAGTGCTCTAGCCACTGAGCTACAAGGGCTCTCTTGTGACCAATTAATTGTAATATTTACGTATAAAGCCATTAGAATTTGAATTGGAAATTTAATTTACAGATTTATGTCCCATTTCTAAATAAATTTTAAAAATGCATATATTCACTTAATGCTTGCAATAGGCATTCAGTAGTACACAGTGTCGTAAACAATGTGAAATCCATATGGATACATTTAGAATATTGTAAGTAAGAGAATTTGCTTTATCATATATATCACGAAGCATGTATGGCATATCAAGCTCATTTCGCTTGAAAGCAAGGAAAGTTAGGTAACATATAAAAGTCCTATTTGGAAGATTTATCCTAACTTATTTCGATAACATTTCGATAGTTCTCCTTAAACTTACTAAGCAAGCGTGAAATCTCAAAGTTTACAGAATGGTTATTTGTGCATAGATTGTTTTCGTGAATATTTTCATCGATATATACAAGAAGATTTCTTTGAATTCTTTCAAATATCATCATTTTTTCATGTTCTGAAGTTAAGCGAATAGAGGAATATTCTTAGCTGGCATATTTATCCGACATAATGAAAATGTTAAAAGTAAATAGCGAGGTCTTTTGTATGTTCAGTTTACAAATAAATATCCACAGACCTGGTCAACTGTGTGCATAATATTTTCATATAAAATTTCCGTGTGTACGCTTGTGCATTTCACACAGAATTTAATCCAATATGCGCAGAATGCATAAAGTAAATTAATTGTGTGTTCTCATATTCGAAATAAGGTTGCATTGGGTTTTTATTTTATTTTCCGTTTAAAGTATTTTGCGGATATATTTGAATCAAATAATTTAATTATAACGGAAAATCTAAACTTAGTATATAAAGGCGCTTAATAAAGCTTAGCACAAATACATGACAAGGTTGCTTTAAAAGCTACAAGAAACAGTCAAGATTTGAAGCTCTTTATATTAATTAAAAGCAACTTTGTGAAATTTTGTGAACAATCACGTTAGCAAAGATCATAGGTGAAAAAGTGTGCCCCAGATGAGAATCGAACTCATGACCCCTGGTTTACAAGACCAGTGCTCTAGCCACTGAGCTACAAGGGCTCTCTTGTGACCAATTAATTGTAATATTTACGTATAAAGCCATTAGAATTTGAATTGGAAATTTAATTTACAGATTTATGTCCCATTTCTAAATAAATTTTAAAAATGCATATATTCACTTAATGCTTGCAATAGGCATTCAGTAGTACACAGTGTCGTAAACAATGTGAAATCCATATGGATACATTTAGAATATTGTAAGTAAGAGAATTTGCTTTATCATATATATCACGAAGCATGTATGGCATATCAAGCTCATTTCGCTTGAAAGCAAGGAAAGTTAGGTAACATATAAAAGTCCTATTTGGAAGATTTATCCTAACTTATTTCGATAACATTTCGATAGTTCTCCTTAAACTTACTAAGCAAGCGTGAAATCTCAAAGTCTACAGAATGGTTATTTGTGCATAGATTGTTTTCGTGAATATTTTCATCGATATATACAAGAAGATTTCTTTGAATTCTTTCAAATATCATCATTTTTTCATGTTCTGAAGTTAAGCGAATAGAGGAATATTCTTAGCTGGCATATTTATCCGACATAATGAAAATGTTAAAAGTAAATAGCGAGGTCTTTTGTATGTTCAGTTTACAAATAAATATCCACAGACCTGGTCAACTGTGTGCATAATATTTTCATATAAAATTTCCGTGTGTACGCTTGTGCATTTCACACAGAATTTAATCCAATATGCGCAGAATGCATAAAGTAAATTAATTGTGTTTTCTCATATTCGAAATAAGGTTGCATTGGGTTTTTATTTTATTTTCCGTTTAAAGTATTTTGCGGATATATTTGAATCAAATAATTTAATTATAACGGAAAATCTAAACTTAGTATATAAAGGCGCTTAATAAAGCTTAGCACAAATACATGACAAGGTTGCTTTAAAAGCTACAAGAAACAGTCAAGTTTTGAAGCTCTTTTATATTAATTGAAAGCAACATTGTGAAATTTTGTGAACAATCACGTTAGCAAAGATCATAGGTGAAAAAGTGTGCCCCAGATGAGAATCGAACTCATGACCCCTGGTTTACGAGACCAGTGCTCTAGCCACTGAGCTACAAGGGCTCTCTTGTGACCAATTAATTGTAATATTTACGTATAAAGCCATTAGAATTTGAATTGGAAATTCAATTTACAGATTTATGTCCCATTTCTAAATAAATTTTAAAAATGCATATATTCACTTAATGCTTGCAATAGGCATTCAGTAGTACACAGTGTCGTAAACAATGTGAAATCCATATGGATACATTTAGAATATTGTAAGTAAGAGAATTTGCTTTATCATATATATCACGAAGCATGTATGGCATATCAAGCTCATTTCGCTTGAAAGCAAGGAAAGTTAGGTAACATATAAAAGTCCTATTTGGAAGATTTATCCTAACTTATTTCGATAACATTTCGATAGTTCACCTTAAACTTACTAAGTAAGCGTGAAATCTCAAAGTCTACAGAATGGTTATTTGTGCATAGATTGTTTTCGTGAATATTTTCATCGATATATACAAGAAGATTTCTTTGAATTCTTTCAAATATCATCATTTTTTCATGTTCTGAAGTTAAGCGAATAGAGGAATATTCTTAGCTGGCATATTTATCCGACATAATGAAAATGTTAAAAGTAAATAGCGAGGTCTTTTGTATGTTCAGTTTACAAATAAATATCCACAGACCTGGTCAACTGTGTGCATAATATTTTCATATAAAATTTCCGTGTGTACGCTTGTGCATTTCACACAGAATTTAATCCAATATGCGCAGAATGCATAAAGTAAATTAATTGTGTTTTCTCATATTCGAAATAAGGTTGCATTGGGTTTTTATTTTATTTTCCGTTTAAAGTATTTTGCGGATATATTTGAATCAAATAATTTAATTATAACGGAAAATCTAAACTTAGTATATAAAGGCGCTTAATAAAGCTTAGCACAAATACATGACAAGGTTGCTTTAAAAGCTACAAGAAACAGTCAAGTTTTGAAGCTCTTTTATATTAATTGAAAGCAACTTTGTGAAATTTTGTGAACAATCACGTTAGCAAAGATCATAGGTGAAAAAGTGTGCCCCAGATGAGAATCGAACTCATGACCCCTGGTTTACAAGACCAGTGCTCTAGCCACTGAGCTACAAGGGCTCTCTTGTGACCAATTAATTGTAATATTTACGTATAAAGCCATTAGAATTTGAATTGGAAATTCAATTTACAGATTTATGTCCCATTTCTAAATAAATTTTAAAAATGCATATATTCACTTAATGCTTGCAATAGGCATTCAGTAGTACACAGTGTCGTAAACAATGTGAAATCCATATGGATACATTTAGAATATTGTAAGTAAGAGAATTTGCTTTATCATATATATCACGAAGCATGTATGGCATATCAAGCTCATTTCGCTTGAAAGCAAGGAAAGTTAGGTAACATATAAAAGTCCTATTTGGAAGATTTATCCTAACTTATTTCGATAACATTTCGATAGTTCACCTTAAACCTACTAAGCAAGCGCGAAATCTCAAAGTTTACAGAATGGTTATTTGTGCATAGATTGTTTTCGTGAATATTTTCATCGATATATACAAGAAGATTTCTTTGAAATCTTTCAAATATCATCATTTTTTCATGTCCTGAAGTTAAGCGAATAGAGGAATATTCTTAGCTGGCATATTTATCCGACATAATGAAAATGTTAAAAGTAAATAGCGAGGTCTTTTGTATGTTCAGTTTACAAATAAATATCCACAGACCTGGTCAACTGTGTGCATAATATTTTCATATAAAATTTCCGTGTGTACGCTTGTGCATTTCACACAGAATTTAATCCAATATGCGCAGAATGCATAAAGTAAATTAATTGTGTGTTCTCATATTCGAAATAAGGTTGCATTGGGTTTTTATTTTATTTTCCGTTTAAAGTATTTTGCGGATATATTTGAATCAAATAATTTAATTATAACGGAAAATCTAAACTTAGTATATAAAGGCGCTTAATAAAGCTTAGCACAAATACATGACAAGGTTGCTTTAAAAGCTACAAGAAACAGTCAAGTTTTGAAGCTCTTTTATATTAATTAAAAGCAACTTTGTGAAATTTTGTGAACAATCACGTTAGCAAAGATCATAGGTGAAAAAGTGTGCCCCAGATGAGAATCGAACTCATGACCCCTGGTTTACAAGACCAGTGCTCTAGCCACTGAGCTACAAGGGCTCTCTTGTGACCAATTAATTGTAATATTTACGTATAAAGCCATTAGAATTTGAATTGGAAATTCAATTTACAGATTTATGTCCCATTTCTAAATAAATTTTAAAAATGCATATATTCACTTAATGCTTGCAATAGGCATTCAGTAGTACACAGTGTCGTAAACAATGTGAAATCCATATGGATACATTTAGAATATTGTAAGTAAGAGAATTTGCTTTATCATATATATCACGAAGCATGTATGGCATATCAAGCTCATTTCGCTTGAAAGCAAGGAAAGTTAGGTAACATATAAAAGTCCTATTTGGAAGATTTATCCTAACTTATTTCGATAACATTTCGATAGTTCACCTTAAACTTACTAAGTAAGCGTGAAATCTCAAAGTCTACAGAATGGTTATTTGTGCATAGATTGTTTTCGTGAATATTTTCATCGATATATACAAGAAGATTTCTTTGAATTCTTTCAAATATCATCATTTTTTCATGTTCTGAAGTTAAGCGAATAGAGGAATATTCTTAGCTGGCATATTTATCCGACATAATGAAAATGTTAAAAGTAAATAGCGAGGTCTTTTGTATGTTCAGTTTACAAATAAATATCCACAGACCTGGTCAACTGTGTGCATAATATTTTCATATAAAATTTCCGTGTGTACGCTTGTGCATTTCACACAGAATTTAATCCAATATGCGCAGAATGCATAAAGTAAATTAATTGTGTGTTCTCATATTCGAAATAAGGTTGCATTGGGTTTTTATTTTATTTTCCGTTTAAAGTATTTTGCGGATATATTTGAATCAAATAATTTAATTATAACGGAAAATCTAAACTTAGTATATAAAGGCGCTTAATAAAGCTTAGCACAAATACATGACAAGGTTGCTTTAAAAGCTACAAGAAACAGTCAAGTTTTGAAGCTCTTTTATATTAATTAAAAGCAACTTTGTGAAATTTTGTGAACAATCACGTTAGCAAAGATCATAGGTGAAAAAGTGTGCCCCAGATGAGAATCGAACTCATGACCCCTGGTTTACAAGACCAGTGCTCTAGCCACTGAGCTACAAGGGCTCTCTTGTGACCAATTAATTGTAATATTTACGTATAAAGCCATTAGAATTTGAATTGGAAATTCAATTTACAGATTTATGTCCCATTTCTAAATAAATTTTAAAAATGCATATATTCACTTAATGCTTGCAATAGGCATTCAGTAGTACACAGTGTCGTAAACAATGTGAAATCCATATGGATACATTTAGAATATTGTAAGTAAGAGAATTTGCTTTATCATATATATCACGAAGCATGTATGGCATATCAAGCTCATTTCGCTTGAAAGCAAGGAAAGTTAGGTAACATATAAAAGTCCTATTTGGAAGATTTATCCTAACTTATTTCGATAACATTTCGATAGTTCACCTTAAACTTACTAAGCAAGCGTGAAATCTCAAAGTTTACAGAATGGTTATTTGTGCATAGATTGTTTTCGTGAATATTTTCATCGATATATACAAGAAGATTTCTTTGAATTCTTTCAAATATCATCATTTTTTCATGTCCTGAAGTTAAGCGAATAGAGGAATATTCTTAGCTGGCATATTTATCCGACATAATGAAAATGTTAAAAGTAAATAGCGAGGTCTTTTGTATGTTCAGTTTACAAATAAATATCCACAGACCTGGTCAACTGTGTGCATAATATTTTCATATAAAATTTCCGTGTGTACGCTTGTGCATTTCACACAGAATTTAATCCAATATGCGCAGAATGCATAAAGTAAATTAATTGTGTTTTCTCATATTCGAAATAAGGTTGCATTGGGTTTTTATTTTATTTTCCGTTTAAAGTATTTTGCGGATATATTTGAATCAAATAATTTAATTATAACGGAAAATCTAAACTTAGTATATAAAGGCGCTTAATAAAGCTTAGCACAAATACATGACAAGGTTGCTTTAAAAGCTACAAGAAACAGTCAAGTTTTGAAGCTCTTTTATATTAATTAAAAGCAACTTTGTGAAATTTTGTGAACAATCACGTTAGCAAAGATCATAGGTGAAAAAGTGTGCCCCAGATGAGAATCGAACTCATGACCCCTGGTTTACAAGACCAGTGCTCTAGCCACTGAGCTACAAGGGCTCTCTTGTGACCAATTAATTGTAATATTTACGTATAAAGCCATTAGAATTTGAATTGGAAATTCAATTTACAGATTTATGTCCCATTTCTAAATAAATTTTAAAAATGCATATATTCACTTAATGCTTGCAATAGGCATTCAGTAGTACACAGTGTCGTAAACAATGTGAAATCCATATGGATACATTTAGAATATTGTAAGTAAGAGAATTTGCTTTATCATATATATCACGAAGCATGTATGGCATATCAAGCTCATTTCGCTTGAAAGCAAGGAAAGTTAGGTAACATATAAAAGTCCTATTTGGAAGATTTATCCTAACTTATTTCGATAACATTTCGATAGTTCACCTTAAACTTACTAAGTAAGCGTGAAATCTCAAAGTCTACAGAATGGTTATTTGTGCATAGATTGTTTTCGTGAATATTTTCATCGATATATACAAGAAGATTTCTTTGAATTCTTTCAAATATCATCATTTTTTCATGTCCTGAAGTTAAGCGAATAGAGGAATATTCTTAGCTGGCATATTTATCCGACATAATGAAAATGTTAAAAGTAAATAGCGAGGTCTTTTGTATGTTCAGTTTACAAATAAATATCCACAGACCTGGTCAACTGTGTGCATAATATTTTCATATAAAATTTCCGTGTGTACGCTTGTGCATTTCACACAGAATTTAATCCAATATGCGCAGAATGCATAAAGTAAATTAATTGTGTTTTCTCATATTCGAAATAAGGTTGCATTGGGTTTTTATTTTATTTTCCGTTTAAAGTATTTTGCGGATATATTTGAATCAAATAATTTAATTATAACGGAAAATCTAAACTTAGTATATAAAGGCGCTTAATAAAGCTTAGCACAAATACATGACAAGGTTGCTTTAAAAGCTACAAGAAACAGTCAAGTTTTGAAGCTCTTTTATATTAATTAAAAGCAACTTTGTGAAATTTTGTGAACAATCACGTTAGCAAAGATCATAGGTGAAAAAGTGTGCCCCAGATGAGAATCGAACTCATGACCCCTGGTTTACAAGACCAGTGCTCTAGCCACTGAGCTACAAGGGCTCTCTTGTGACCAATTAATTGTAATATTTACGTATAAAGCCATTAGAATTTGAATTGGAAATTCAATTTACAGATTTATGTCCCATTTCTAAATAAATTTTAAAAATGCATATATTCACTTAATGCTTGCAATAGGCATTCAGTAGTACACAGTGTCGTAAACAATGTGAAATCCATATGGATACATTTAGAATATTGTAAGTAAGAGAATTTGCTTTATCATATATATCACGAAGCATGTATGGCATATCAAGCTCATTTCGCTTGAAAGCAAGGAAAGTTAGGTAACATATAAAAGTCCTATTTGGAAGATTTATCCTAACTTATTTCGATAACATTTCGATAGTTCACCTTAAACTTACTAAGCAAGCGCGAAATCTCAAAGTTTACAGAATGGTTATTTGTGCATAGATTGTTTTCGTGAATATTTTCATCGATATATACAAGAAGATTTCTTTGAATTCTTTCAAATATCATCATTTTTTCATGTCCTGAAGTTAAGCGAATAGAGGAATATTCTTAGCTGGCATATTTATCCGACATAATGAAAATGTTAAAAGTAAATAGCGAGGTCTTTTGTATGTTCAGTTTACAAATAAATATCCACAGACCTGGTCAACTGTGTGCATAATATTTTCATATAAAATTTCCGTGTGTACGCTTGTGCATTTCACACAGAATTTAATCCAATATGCGCAGAATGCATAAAGTAAATTAATTGTGTTTTCTCATATTCGAAATAAGGTTGCATTGGGTTTTTATTTTATTTTCCGTTTAAAGTATTTTGCGGATATATTTGAATCAAATAATTTAATTATAACGGAAAATCTAAACTTAGTATATAAAGGCGCTTAATAAAGCTTAGCACAAATACATGACAAGGTTGCTTTAAAAGCTACAAGAAACAGTCAAGTTTTGAAGCTCTTTTATATTAATTGAAAGCAACTTTGTGAAATTTTGTGAACAATCACGTTAGCAAAGATCATAGGTGAAAAAGTGTGCCCCAGATGAGAATCGAACTCATGACCCCTGGTTTACAAGACCAGTGCTCTAGCCACTGAGCTACAAGGGCTCTCTTGTGACCAATTAATTGTAATATTTACGTATAAAGCCATTAGAATTTGAATTGGAAATTCAATTTACAGATTTATGTCCCATTTCTAAATAAATTTTAAAAATGCATATATTCACTTAATGCTTGCAATAGGCATTCAGTAGTACACAGTGTCGTAAACAATGTGAAATCCATATGGATACATTTAGAATATTGTAAGTAAGAGAATTTGCTTTATCATATATATCACGAAGCATGTATGGCATATCAAGCTCATTTCGCTTGAAAGCAAGGAAAGTTAGGTAACATATAAAAGTCCTATTTGGAAGATTTATCCTAACTTATTTCGATAACATTTCGATAGTTCACCTTAAACTTACTAAGCAAGCGCGAAATCTCAAAGTTTACAGAATGGTTATTTGTGCATAGATTGTTTTCGTGAATATTTTCATCGATATATACAAGAAGATTTCTTTGAATTCTTTCAAATATCATCATTTTTTCATGTCCTGAAGTTAAGCGAATAGAGGAATATTCTTAGCTGGCATATTTATCCGACATAATGAAAATGTTAAAAGTAAATAGCGAGGTCTTTTGTATGTTCAGTTTACAAATAAATATCCACAGACCTGGTCAACTGTGTGCATAATATTTTCATATAAAATTTCCGTGTGTACGCTTGTGCATTTCACACAGAATTTAATCCAATATGCGCAGAATGCATAAAGTAAATTAATTGTGTTTTCTCATATTCGAAATAAGGTTGCATTGGGTTTTTATTTTATTTTCCGTTTAAAGTATTTTGCGGATATATTTGAATCAAATAATTTAATTATAACGGAAAATCTAAACTTAGTATATAAAGGCGCTTAATAAAGCTTAGCACAAATACATGACAAGGTTGCTTTAAAAGCTACAAGAAACAGTCAAGTTTTGAAGCTCTTTTATATTAATTGAAAGCAACTTTGTGAAATTTTGTGAACAATCACGTTAGCAAAGATCATAGGTGAAAAAGTGTGCCCCAGATGAGAATCGAACTCATGACCCCTGGTTTACAAGACCAGTGCTCTAGCCACTGAGCTACAAGGGCTCTCTTGTGACCAATTAATTGTAATATTTACGTATAAAGCCATTAGAATTTGAATTGGAAATTCAATTTACAGATTTATGTCCCATTTCTAAATAAATTTTAAAAATGCATATATTCACTTAATGCTTGCAATAGGCATTCAGTAGTACACAGTGTCGTAAACAATGTGAAATCCATATGGATACATTTAGAATATTGTAAGTAAGAGAATTTGCTTTATCATATATATCACGAAGCATGTATGGCATATCAAGCTCATTTCGCTTGAAAGCAAGGAAAGTTAGGTAACATATAAAAGTCCTATTTGGAAGATTTATCCTAACTTATTTCGATAACATTTCGATAGTTCTCCTTAAACTTACTAAGCAAGCGTGAAATCTCAAAGTTTACAGAATGGTTATTTGTGCATAGATTGTTTTCGTGAATATTTTCATCGATATATACAAGAAGATTTCTTTGAAATCTTTCAAATATCATCATTTTTTCATGTCCTGAAGTTAAGCGAATAGAGGAATATTCTTAGCTGGCATATTTATCCGACATAATGAAAATGTTAAAAGTAAATAGCGAGGTCTTTTGTATGTTCAGTTTACAAATAAATATCCACAGACCTGGTCAACTGTGTGCATAATATTTTCATATAAAATTTCCGTGTGTACGCTTGTGCATTTCACACAGAATTTAATCCAATATGCGCAGAATGCATAAAGTAAATTAATTGTGTGTTCTCATATTCGAAATAAGGTTGCATTGGGTTTTTATTTTATTTTCCGTTTAAAGTATTTTGCGGATATATTTGAATCAAATAATTTAATTATAACGGAAAATCTAAACTTAGTATATAAAGGCGCTTAATAAAGCTTAGCACAAATACATGACAAGGTTGCTTTAAAAGCTACAAGAAACAGTCAAGTTTTGAAGCTCTTTTATATTAATTGAAAGCAACTTTGTGAAATTTTGTGAACAATCACGTTAGCAAAGATCATAGGTGAAAAAGTGTGCCCCAGATGAGAATCGAACTCATGACCCCTGGTTTACGAGACCAGTGCTCTAGCCACTGAGCTACAAGGGCTCTCTTGTGACCAATTAATTGTAATATTTACGTATAAAGCCATTAGAATTTGAATTGGAAATTCAATTTACAGATTTATGTCCCATTTCTAAATAAATTTTAAAAATGCATATATTCACTTAATGCTTGCAATAGGCATTCAGTAGTACACAGTGTCGTAAACAATGTGAAATCCATATGGATACATTTAGAATATTGTAAGTAAGAGAATTTGCTTTATCATATATATCACGAAGCATGTATGGCATATCAAGCTCATTTCGCTTGAAAGCAAGGAAAGTTAGGTAACATATAAAAGTCCTATTTGGAAGATTTATCCTAACTTATTTCGATAACATTTCGATAGTTCACCTTAAACTTACTAAGCAAGCGCGAAATCTCAAAGTTTACAGAATGGTTATTTGTGCATAGATTGTTTTCGTGAATATTTTCATCGATATATACAAGAAGATTTCTTTGAAATCTTTCAAATATCATCATTTTTTCATGTCCTGAAGTTAAGCGAATAGAGGAATATTCTTAGCTGGCATATTTATCCGACATAATGAAAATGTTAAAAGTAAATAGCGAGGTCTTTTGTATGTTCAGTTTACAAATAAATATCCACAGACCTGGTCAACTGTGTGCATAATATTTTCATATAAAATTTCCGTGTGTACGCTTGTGCATTTCACACAGAATTTAATCCAATATGCGCAGAATGCATAAAGTAAATTAATTGTGTTTTCTCATATTCGAAATAAGGTTGCATTGGGTTTTTATTTTATTTTCCGTTTAAAGTATTTTGCGGATATATTTGAATCAAATAATTTAATTATAACGGAAAATCTAAACTTAGTATATAAAGGCGCTTAATAAAGCTTAGCACAAATACATGACAAGGTTGCTTTAAAAGCTACAAGAAACAGTCAAGTTTTGAAGCTCTTTTATATTAATTGAAAGCAACTTTGTGAAATTTTGTGAACAATCACGTTAGCAAAGATCATAGGTGAAAAAGTGTGCCCCAGATGAGAATCGAACTCATGACCCCTGGTTTACGAGACCAGTGCTCTAGCCACTGAGCTACAAGGGCTCTCTTGTGACCAATTAATTGTAATATTTACGTATAAAGCCATTAGAATTTGAATTGGAAATTCAATTTACAGATTTATGTCCCATTTCTAAATAAATTTTAAAAATGCATATATTCACTTAATGCTTGCAATAGGCATTCAGTAGTACACAGTGTCGTAAACAATGTGAAATCCATATGGATACATTTAGAATATTGTAAGTAAGAGAATTTGCTTTATCATATATATCACGAAGCATGTATGGCATATCAAGCTCATTTCGCTTGAAAGCAAGGAAAGTTAGGTAACATATAAAAGTCCTATTTGGAAGATTTATCCTAACTTATTTCGATAACATTTCGATAGTTCACCTTAAACCTACTAAGCAAGCGCGAAATCTCAAAGTTTACAGAATGGTTATTTGTGCATAGATTGTTTTCGTGAATATTTTCATCGATATATACAAGAAGATTTCTTTGAAATCTTTCAAATATCATCATTTTTTCATGTCCTGAAGTTAAGCGAATAGAGGAATATTCTTAGCTGGCATATTTATCCGACATAATGAAAATGTTAAAAGTAAATAGCGAGGTCTTTTGTATGTTCAGTTTACAAATAAATATCCACAGACCTGGTCAACTGTGTGCATAATATTTTCATATAAAATTTCCGTGTGTACGCTTGTGCATTTCACACAGAATTTAATCCAATATGCGCAGAATGCATAAAGTAAATTAATTGTGTTTTCTCATATTCGAAATAAGGTTGCATTGGGTTTTTATTTTATTTTCCGTTTAAAGTATTTTGCGGATATATTTGAATCAAATAATTTAATTATAACGGAAAATCTAAACTTAGTATATAAAGGCGCTTAATAAAGCTTAGCACAAATACATGACAAGGTTGCTTTAAAAGCTACAAGAAACAGTCAAGTTTTGAAGCTCTTTTATATTAATTGAAAGCAACATTGTGAAATTTTGTGAACAATCACGTTAGCAAAGATCATAGGTGAAAAAGTGTGCCCCAGATGAGAATCGAACTCATGACCCCTGGTTTACGAGACCAGTGCTCTAGCCACTGAGCTACAAGGGCTCTCTTGTGACCAATTAATTGTAATATTTACGTATAAAGCCATTAGAATTTGAATTGGAAATTCAATTTACAGATTTATGTCCCATTTCTAAATAAATTTTAAAAATGCATATATTCACTTAATGCTTGCAATAGGCATTCAGTAGTACACAGTGTCGTAAACAATGTGAAATCCATATGGATACATTTAGAATATTGTAAGTAAGAGAATTTGCTTTATCATATATATCACGAAGCATGTATGGCATATCAAGCTCATTTCGCTTGAAAGCAAGGAAAGTTAGGTAACATATAAAAGTCCTATTTGGAAGATTTATCCTAACTTATTTCGATAACATTTCGATAGTTCACCTTAAACCTACTAAGCAAGCGCGAAATCTCAAAGTTTACAGAATGGTTATTTGTGCATAGATTGTTTTCGTGAATATTTTCATCGATATATACAAGAAGATTTCTTTGAAATCTTTCAAATATCATCATTTTTTCATGTCCTGAAGTTAAGCGAATAGAGGAATATTCTTAGCTGGCATATTTATCCGACATAATGAAAATGTTAAAAGTAAATAGCGAGGTCTTTTGTATGTTCAGTTTACAAATAAATATCCACAGACCTGGTCAACTGTGTGCATAATATTTTCATATAAAATTTCCGTGTGTACGCTTGTGCATTTCACACAGAATTTAATCCAATATGCGCAGAATGCATAAAGTAAATTAATTGTGTTTTCTCATATTCGAAATAAGGTTGCATTGGGTTTTTATTTTATTTTCCGTTTAAAGTATTTTGCGGATATATTTGAATCAAATAATTTAATTATAACGGAAAATCTAAACTTAGTATATAAAGGCGCTTAATAAAGCTTAGCACAAATACATGACAAGGTTGCTTTAAAAGCTACAAGAAACAGTCAAGTTTTGAAGCTCTTTTATATTAATTGAAAGCAACTTTGTGAAATTTTGTGAACAATCACGTTAGCAAAGATCATAGGTGAAAAAGTGTGCCCCAGATGAGAATCGAACTCATGACCCCTGGTTTACGAGACCAGTGCTCTAGCCACTGAGCTACAAGGGCTCTCTTGTGACCAATTAATTGTAATATTTACGTATAAAGCCATTAGAATTTGAATTGGAAATTCAATTTACAGATTTATGTCCCATTTCTAAATAAATTTTAAAAATGCATATATTCACTTAATGCTTGCAATAGGCATTCAGTAGTACACAGTGTCGTAAACAATGTGAAATCCATATGGATACATTTAGAATATTGTAAGTAAGAGAATTTGCTTTATCATATATATCACGAAGCATGTATGGCATATCAAGCTCATTTCGCTTGAAAGCAAGGAAAGTTAGGTAACATATAAAAGTCCTATTTGGAAGATTTATCCTAACTTATTTCGATAACATTTCGATAGTTCACCTTAAACCTACTAAGCAAGCGCGAAATCTCAAAGTTTACAGAATGGTTATTTGTGCATAGATTGTTTTCGTGAATATTTTCATCGATATATACAAGAAGATTTCTTTGAAATCTTTCAAATATCATCATTTTTTCATGTCCTGAAGTTAAGCGAATAGAGGAATATTCTTAGCTGGCATATTTATCCGACATAATGAAAATGTTAAAAGTAAATAGCGAGGTCTTTTGTATGTTCAGTTTACAAATAAATATCCACAGACCTGGTCAACTGTGTGCATAATATTTTCATATAAAATTTCCGTGTGTACGCTTGTGCATTTCACACAGAATTTAATCCAATATGCGCAGAATGCATAAAGTAAATTAATTGTGTTTTCTCATATTCGAAATAAGGTTGCATTGGGTTTTTATTTTATTTTCCGTTTAAAGTATTTTGCGGATATATTTGAATCAAATAATTTAATTATAACGGAAAATCTAAACTTAGTATATAAAGGCGCTTAATAAAGCTTAGCACAAATACATGACAAGGTTGCTTTAAAAGCTACAAGAAACAGTCAAGTTTTGAAGCTCTTTTATATTAATTGAAAGCAACTTTGTGAAATTTTGTGAACAATCACGTTAGCAAAGATCATAGGTGAAAAAGTGTGCCCCAGATGAGAATCGAACTCATGACCCCTGGTTTACGAGACCAGTGCTCTAGCCACTGAGCTACAAGGGCTCTCTTGTGACCAATTAATTGTAATATTTACGTATAAAGCCATTAGAATTTGAATTGGAAATTCAATTTACAGATTTATGTCCCATTTCTAAATAAATTTTAAAAATGCATATATTCACTTAATGCTTGCAATAGGCATTCAGTAGTACACAGTGTCGTAAACAATGTGAAATCCATATGGATACATTTAGAATATTGTAAGTAAGAGAATTTGCTTTATCATATATATCACGAAGCATGTATGGCATATCAAGCTCATTTCGCTTGAAAGCAAGGAAAGTTAGGTAACATATAAAAGTCCTATTTGGAAGATTTATCCTAACTTATTTCGATAACATTTCGATAGTTCACCTTAAACCTACTAAGCAAGCGCGAAATCTCAAAGTTTACAGAATGGTTATTTGTGCATAGATTGTTTTCGTGAATATTTTCATCGATATATACAAGAAGATTTCTTTGAAATCTTTCAAATATCATCATTTTTTCATGTCCTGAAGTTAAGCGAATAGAGGAATATTCTTAGCTGGCATATTTATCCGACATAATGAAAATGTTAAAAGTAAATAGCGAGGTCTTTTGTATGTTCAGTTTACAAATAAATATCCACAGACCTGGTCAACTGTGTGCATAATATTTTCATATAAAATTTCCGTGTGTACGCTTGTGCATTTCACACAGAATTTAATCCAATATGCGCAGAATGCATAAAGTAAATTAATTGTGTTTTCTCATATTCGAAATAAGGTTGCATTGGGTTTTTATTTTATTTTCCGTTTAAAGTATTTTGCGGATATATTTGAATCAAATAATTTAATTATAACGGAAAATCTAAACTTAGTATATAAAGGCGCTTAATAAAGCTTAGCACAAATACATGACAAGGTTGCTTTAAAAGCTACAAGAAACAGTCAAGTTTTGAAGCTCTTTTATATTAATTGAAAGCAACTTTGTGAAATTTTGTGAACAATCACGTTAGCAAAGATCATAGGTGAAAAAGTGTGCCCCAGATGAGAATCGAACTCATGACCCCTGGTTTACGAGACCAGTGCTCTAGCCACTGAGCTACAAGGGCTCTCTTGTGACCAATTAATTGTAATATTTACGTATAAAGCCATTAGAATTTGAATTGGAAATTCAATTTACAGATTTATGTCCCATTTCTAAATAAATTTTAAAAATGCATATATTCACTTAATGCTTGCAATAGGCATTCAGTAGTACACAGTGTCGTAAACAATGTGAAATCCATATGGATACATTTAGAATATTGTAAGTAAGAGAATTTGCTTTATCATATATATCACGAAGCATGTATGGCATATCAAGCTCATTTCGCTTGAAAGCAAGGAAAGTTAGGTAACATATAAAAGTCCTATTTGGAAGATTTATCCTAACTTATTTCGATAACATTTCGATAGTTCACCTTAAACCTACTAAGCAAGCGCGAAATCTCAAAGTTTACAGAATGGTTATTTGTGCATAGATTGTTTTCGTGAATATTTTCATCGATATATACAAGAAGATTTCTTTGAAATCTTTCAAATATCATCATTTTTTCATGTCCTGAAGTTAAGCGAATAGAGGAATATTCTTAGCTGGCATATTTATCCGACATAATGAAAATGTTAAAAGTAAATAGCGAGGTCTTTTGTATGTTCAGTTTACAAATAAATATCCACAGACCTGGTCAACTGTGTGCATAATATTTTCATATAAAATTTCCGTGTGTACGCTTGTGCATTTCACACAGAATTTAATCCAATATGCGCAGAATGCATAAAGTAAATTAATTGTGTTTTCTCATATTCGAAATAAGGTTGCATTGGGTTTTTATTTTATTTTCCGTTTAAAGTATTTTGCGGATATATTTGAATCAAATAATTTAATTATAACGGAAAATCTAAACTTAGTATATAAAGGCGCTTAATAAAGCTTAGCACAAATACATGACAAGGTTGCTTTAAAAGCTACAAGAAACAGTCAAGTTTTGAAGCTCTTTTATATTAATTGAAAGCAACTTTGTGAAATTTTGTGAACAATCACGTTAGCAAAGATCATAGGTGAAAAAGTGTGCCCCAGATGAGAATCGAACTCATGACCCCTGGTTTACGAGACCAGTGCTCTAGCCACTGAGCTACAAGGGCTCTCTTGTGACCAATTAATTGTAATATTTACGTATAAAGCCATTAGAATTTGAATTGGAAATTCAATTTACAGATTTATGTCCCATTTCTAAATAAATTTTAAAAATGCATATATTCACTTAATGCTTGCAATAGGCATTCAGTAGTACACAGTGTCGTAAACAATGTGAAATCCATATGGATACATTTAGAATATTGTAAGTAAGAGAATTTGCTTTATCATATATATCACGAAGCATGTATGGCATATCAAGCTCATTTCGCTTGAAAGCAAGGAAAGTTAGGTAACATATAAAAGTCCTATTTGGAAGATTTATCCTAACTTATTTCGATAACATTTCGATAGTTCACCTTAAACCTACTAAGCAAGCGCGAAATCTCAAAGTTTACAGAATGGTTATTTGTGCATAGATTGTTTTCGTGAATATTTTCATCGATATATACAAGAAGATTTCTTTGAAATCTTTCAAATATCATCATTTTTTCATGTCCTGAAGTTAAGCGAATAGAGGAATATTCTTAGCTGGCATATTTATCCGACATAATGAAAATGTTAAAAGTAAATAGCGAGGTCTTTTGTATGTTCAGTTTACAAATAAATATCCACAGACCTGGTCAACTGTGTGCATAATATTTTCATATAAAATTTCCGTGTGTACGCTTGTGCATTTCACACAGAATTTAATCCAATATGCGCAGAATGCATAAAGTAAATTAATTGTGTTTTCTCATATTCGAAATAAGGTTGCATTGGGTTTTTATTTTATTTTCCGTTTAAAGTATTTTGCGGATATATTTGAATCAAATAATTTAATTATAACGGAAAATCTAAACTTAGTATATAAAGGCGCTTAATAAAGCTTAGCACAAATACATGACAAGGTTGCTTAAAAAGCTACAAGAAACAGTCAAGTTTTGAAGCTCTTTTATATTAATTGAAAGCAACATTGTGAAATTTTGTGAACAATCACGTTAGCAAAGATCATAGGTGAAAAAGTGTGCCCCAGATGAGAATCGAACTCATGACCCCTGGTTTACGAGACCAGTGCTCTAGCCACTGAGCTACAAGGGCTCTCTTGTGACCAATTAATTGTAATATTTACGTATAAAGCCATTAGAATTTGAATTGGAAATTCAATTTACAGATTTATGTCCCATTTCTAAATAAATTTTAAAAATGCATATATTCACTTAATGCTTGCAATAGGCATTCAGTAGTACACAGTGTCGTAAACAATGTGAAATCCATATGGATACATTTAGAATATTGTAAGTAAGAGAATTTGCTTTATCATATATATCACGAAGCATGTATGGCATATCAAGCTCATTTCGCTTGAAAGCAAGGAAAGTTAGGTAACATATAAAAGTCCTATTTGGAAGATTTATCCTAACTTATTTCGATAACATTTCGATAGTTCACCTTAAACCTACTAAGCAAGCGCGAAATCTCAAAGTTTACAGAATGGTTATTTGTGCATAGATTGTTTTCGTGAATATTTTCATCGATATATACAAGAAGATTTCTTTGAAATCTTTCAAATATCATCATTTTTTCATGTCCTGAAGTTAAGCGAATAGAGGAATATTCTTAGCTGGCATATTTATCCGACATAATGAAAATGTTAAAAGTAAATAGCGAGGTCTTTTGTATGTTCAGTTTACAAATAAATATCCACAGACCTGGTCAACTGTGTGCATAATATTTTCATATAAAATTTCCGTGTGTACGCTTGTGCATTTCACACAGAATTTAATCCAATATGCGCAGAATGCATAAAGTAAATTAATTGTGTTTTCTCATATTCGAAATAAGGTTGCATTGGGTTTTTATTTTATTTTCCGTTTAAAGTATTTTGCGGATATATTTGAATCAAATAATTTAATTATAACGGAAAATCTAAACTTAGTATATAAAGGCGCTTAATAAAGCTTAGCACAAATACATGACAAGGTTGCTTTAAAAGCTACAAGAAACAGTCAAGTTTTGAAGCTCTTTTATATTAATTGAAAGCAACATTGTGAAATTTTGTGAACAATCACGTTAGCAAAGATCATAGGTGAAAAAGTGTGCCCCAGATGAGAATCGAACTCATGACCCCTGGTTTACGAGACCAGTGCTCTAGCCACTGAGCTACAAGGGCTGTCTTGTGACCAATTAATTGTAATATTTACGTATAAAGCCATTAGAATTTGAATTGGAAATTCAATTTACAGATTTATGTCCCATTTCTAAATAAATTTTAAAAATGCATATATTCACTTAATGCTTGCATTAGGCATTCAGTAGTACACAGTGTCGTAAACAATGTGAAATCCATATGGATACATTTAGAATATTGTAAGTAAGAGAATTTGCTTTATCATATATATCACGAAGCATGTATGGCATATCAAGCTCATTTCGCTTGAAAGCAAGGAAAGTTAGGTAACATATAAAAGTCCTATTTGGAAGATTTATCCTAACTTATTTCGATAACATTTCGATAGTTCACCTTAAACCTACTAAGCAAGCGCGAAATCTCAAAGTTTACAGAATGGTTATTTGTGCATAGATTGTTTTCGTGAATATTTTCATCGATATATACAAGAAGATTTCTTTGAAATCTTTCAAATATCATCATTTTTTCATGTCCTGAAGTTAAGCGAATAGAGGAATATTCTTAGCTGGCATATTTATCCGACATAATGAAAATGTTAAAAGTAAATAGCGAGGTCTTTTGTATGTTCAGTTTACAAATAAATATCCACAGACCTGGTCAACTGTGTGCATAATATTTTCATATAAAATTTCCGTGTGTACGCTTGTGCATTTCACACAGAATTTAATCCAATATGCGCAGAATGCATAAAGTAAATTAATTGTGTTTTCTCATATTCGAAATAAGGTTGCATTGGGTTTTTATTTTATTTTCCGTTTAAAGTATTTTGCGGATATATTTGAATCAAATAATTTAATTATAACGGAAAATCTAAACTTAGTATATAAAGGCGCTTAATAAAGCTTAGCACAAATACATGACAAGGTTGCTTTAAAAGCTACAAGAAACAGTCAAGTTTTGAAGCTCTTTTATATTAATTGAAAGCAACATTGTGAAATTTTGTGAACAATCACGTTAGCAAAGATCATAGGTGAAAAAGTGTGCCCCAGATGAGAATCGAACTCATGACCCCTGGTTTACGAGACCAGTGCTCTAGCCACTGAGCTACAAGGGCTCTCTTGTGACCAATTAATTGTAATATTTACGTATAAAGCCATTAGAATTTGAATTGGAAATTCAATTTACAGATTTATGTCCCATTTCTAAATAAATTTTAAAAATGCATATATTCACTTAATGCTTGCAATAGGCATTCAGTAGTACACAGTGTCGTAAACAATGTGAAATCCATATGGATACATTTAGAATATTGTAAGTAAGAGAATTTGCTTTATCATATATATCACGAAGCATGTATGGCATATCAAGCTCATTTCGCTTGAAAGCAAGGAAAGTTAGGTAACATATAAAAGTCCTATTTGGAAGATTTATCCTAACTTATTTCGATAACATTTCGATAGTTCACCTTAAACCTACTAAGCAAGCGCGAAATCTCAAAGTTTACAGAATGGTTATTTGTGCATAGATTGTTTTCGTGAATATTTTCATCGATATATACAAGAAGATTTCTTTGAAATCTTTCAAATATCATCATTTTTTCATGTCCTGAAGTTAAGCGAATAGAGGAATATTCTTAGCTGGCATATTTATCCGACATAATGAAAATGTTAAAAGTAAATAGCGAGGTCTTTTGTATGTTCAGTTTACAAATAAATATCCACAGACCTGGTCAACTGTGTGCATAATATTTTCATATAAAATTTCCGTGTGTACGCTTGTGCATTTCACACAGAATTTAATCCAATATGCGCAGAATGCATAAAGTAAATTAATTGTGTTTTCTCATATTCGAAATAAGGTTGCATTGGGTTTTTATTTTATTTTCCGTTTAAAGTATTTTGCGGATATATTTGAATCAAATAATTTAATTATAACGGAAAATCTAAACTTAGTATATAAAGGCGCTTAATAAAGCTTAGCACAAATACATGACAAGGTTGCTTTAAAAGCTACAAGAAACAGTCAAGTTTTGAAGCTCTTTTATATTAATTGAAAGCAACTTTGTGAAATTTTGTGAACAATCACGTTAGCAAAGATCATAGGTGAAAAAGTGTGCCCCAGATGAGAATCGAACTCATGACCCCTGGTTTACGAGACCAGTGCTCTAGCCACTGAGCTACAAGGGCTCTCTTGTGACCAATTAATTGTAATATTTACGTATAAAGCCATTAGAATTTGAATTGGAAATTCAATTTACAGATTTATGTCCCATTTCTAAATAAATTTTAAAAATGCATATATTCACTTAATGCTTGCAATAGGCATTCAGTAGTACACAGTGTCGTAAACAATGTGAAATCCATATGGATACATTTAGAATATTGTAAGTAAGAGAATTTGCTTTATCATATATATCACGAAGCATGTATGGCATATCAAGCTCATTTCGCTTGAAAGCAAGGAAAGTTAGGTAACATATAAAAGTCCTATTTGGAAGATTTATCCTAACTTATTTCGATAACATTTCGATAGTTCACCTTAAACCTACTAAGCAAGCGCGAAATCTCAAAGTTTACAGAATGGTTATTTGTGCATAGATTGTTTTCGTGAATATTTTCATCGATATATACAAGAAGATTTCTTTGAAATCTTTCAAATATCATCATTTTTTCATGTTCCTGAAGTTAAGCGAATAGAGGAATATTCTTAGCTGGCATATTTATCCGACATAATGAAAATGTTAAAAGTAAATAGCGAGGTCTTTTGTATGTTCAGTTTACAAATAAATATCCACAGACCTGGTCAACTGTGTGCATAATATTTTCATATAAAATTTCCGTGTGTACGCTTGTGCATTTCACACAGAATTTAATCCAATATGCGCAGAATGCATAAAGTAAATTAATTGTGTTTTCTCATATTCGAAATAAGGTTGCATTGGGTTTTTATTTTATTTTCCGTTTAAAGTATTTTGCGGATATATTTGAATCAAATAATTTAATTATAACGGAAAATCTAAACTTAGTATATAAAGGCGCTTAATAAAGCTTAGCACAAATACATGACAAGGTTGCTTTAAAAGCTACAAGAAACAGTCAAGTTTTGAAGCTCTTTTATATTAATTGAAAGCAACATTGTGAAATTTTGTGAACAATCACGTTAGCAAAGATCATAGGTGAAAAAGTGTGCCCCAGATGAGAATCGAACTCATGACCCCTGGTTTACGAGACCAGTGCTCTAGCCACTGAGCTACAAGGGCTCTCTTGTGACCAATTAATTGTAATATTTACGTATAAAGCCATTAGAATTTGAATTGGAAATTCAATTTACAGATTTATGTCCCATTTCTAAATAAATTTTAAAAATGCATATATTCACTTAATGCTTGCAATAGGCATTCAGTAGTACACAGTGTCGTAAACAATGTGAAATCCATATGGATACATTTAGAATATTGTAAGTAAGAGAATTTGCTTTATCATATATATCACGAAGCATGTATGGCATATCAAGCTCATTTCGCTTGAAAGCAAGGAAAGTTAGGTAACATATAAAAGTCCTATTTGGAAGATTTATCCTAACTTATTTCGATAACATTTCGATAGTTCACCTTAAACCTACTAAGCAAGCGCGAAATCTCAAAGTTTACAGAATGGTTATTTGTGCATAGATTGTTTTCGTGAATATTTTCATCGATATATACAAGAAGATTTCTTTGAAATCTTTCAAATATCATCATTTTTTCATGTCCTGAAGTTAAGCGAATAGAGGAATATTCTTAGCTGGCATATTTATCCGACATAATGAAAATGTTAAAAGTAAATAGCGAGGTCTTTTGTATGTTCAGTTTACAAATAAATATCCACAGACCTGGTCAACTGTGTGCATAATATTTTCATATAAAATTTCCGTGTGTACGCTTGTGCATTTCACACAGAATTTAATCCAATATGCGCAGAATGCATAAAGTAAATTAATTGTGTTTTCTCATATTCGAAATAAGGTTGCATTGGGTTTTTATTTTATTTTCCGTTTAAAGTATTTTGCGGATATATTTGAATCAAATAATTTAATTATAACGGAAAATCTAAACTTAGTATATAAAGGCGCTTAATAAAGCTTAGCACAAATACATGACAAGGTTGCTTTAAAAGCTACAAGAAACAGTCAAGTTTTGAAGCTCTTTTATATTAATTGAAAGCAACTTTGTGAAATTTTGTGAACAATCACGTTAGCAAAGATCATAGGTGAAAAAGTGTGCCCCAGATGAGAATCGAACTCATGACCCCTGGTTTACGAGACCAGTGCTCTAGCCACTGAGCTACAAGGGCTCTCTTGTGACCAATTAATTGTAATATTTACGTATAAAGCCATTAGAATTTGAATTGGAAATTCAATTTACAGATTTATGTCCCATTTCTAAATAAATTTTAAAAATGCATATATTCACTTAATGCTTGCAATAGGCATTCAGTAGTACACAGTGTCGTAAACAATGTGAAATCCATATGGATACATTTAGAATATTGTAAGTAAGAGAATTTGCTTTATCATATATATCACGAAGCATGTATGGCATATCAAGCTCATTTCGCTTGAAAGCAAGGAAAGTTAGGTAACATATAAAAGTCCTATTTGGAAGATTTATCCTAACTTATTTCGATAACATTTCGATAGTTCACCTTAAACCTACTAAGCAAGCGCGAAATCTCAAAGTTTACAGAATGGTTATTTGTGCATAGATTGTTTTCGTGAATATTTTCATCGATATATACAAGAAGATTTCTTTGAAATCTTTCAAATATCATCATTTTTTCATGTCCTGAAGTTAAGCGAATAGAGGAATATTCTTAGCTGGCATATTTATCCGACATAATGAAAATGTTAAAAGTAAATAGCGAGGTCTTTTGTATGTTCAGTTTACAAATAAATATCCACAGACCTGGTCAACTGTGTGCATAATATTTTCATATAAAATTTCCGTGTGTACGCTTGTGCATTTCACACAGAATTTAATCCAATATGCGCAGAATGCATAAAGTAAATTAATTGTGTTTTCTCATATTCGAAATAAGGTTGCATTGGGTTTTTATTTTATTTTCCGTTTAAAGTATTTTGCGGATATATTTGAATCAAATAATTTAATTATAACGGAAAATCTAAACTTAGTATATAAAGGCGCTTAATAAAGCTTAGCACAAATACATGACAAGGTTGCTTTAAAAGCTACAAGAAACAGTCAAGTTTTGAAGCTCTTTTATATTAATTGAAAGCAACATTGTGAAATTTTGTGAACAATCACGTTAGCAAAGATCATAGGTGAAAAAGTGTGCCCCAGATGAGAATCGAACTCATGACCCCTGGTTTACGAGACCAGTGCTCTAGCCACTGAGCTACAAGGGCTCTCTTGTGACCAATTAATTGTAATATTTACGTATAAAGCCATTAGAATTTGAATTGGAAATTCAATTTACAGATTTATGTCCCATTTCTAAATAAATTTTAAAAATGCATATATTCACTTAATGCTTGCAATAGGCATTCAGTAGTACACAGTGTCGTAAACAATGTGAAATCCATATGGATACATTTAGAATATTGTAAGTAAGAGAATTTGCTTTATCATATATATCACGAAGCATGTATGGCATATCAAGCTCATTTCGCTTGAAAGCAAGGAAAGTTAGGTAACATATAAAAGTCCTATTTGGAAGATTTATCCTAACTTATTTCGATAACATTTCGATAGTTCACCTTAAACTTACTAAGCAAGCGCGAAATCTCAAAGTTTACAGAATGGTTATTTGTGCATAGATTGTTTTCGTGAATATTTTCATCGATATATACAAGAAGATTTCTTTGAATTCTTTCAAATATCATCATTTTTTCATGTTCTGAAGTTAAGCGAATAGAGGAATATTCTTAGCTGGCATATTTATCCGACATAATGAAAATGTTAAAAGTAAATAGCGAGGTCTTTTGTATGTTCAGTTTACAAATAAATATCCACAGACCTGGTCAACTGTGTGCATAATATTTTCATATAAAATTTCCGTGTGTACGCTTGTGCATTTCACACAGAATTTAATCCAATATGCGCAGAATGCATAAAGTAAATTAATTGTGTTTTCTCATATTCGAAATAAGGTTGCATTGGGTTTTTATTTTATTTTCCGTTTAAAGTATTTTGCGGATATATTTGAATCAAATAATTTAATTATAACGGAAAATCTAAACTTAGTATATAAAGGCGCTTAATAAAGCTTAGCACAAATACATGACAAGGTTGCTTTAAAAGCTACAAGAAACAGTCAAGTTTTGAAGCTCTTTTATATTAATTGAAAGCAACATTGTGAAATTTTGTGAACAATCACGTTAGCAAAGATCATAGGTGAAAAAGTGTGCCCCAGATGAGAATCGAACTCATGACCCCTGGTTTACGAGACCAGTGCTCTAGCCACTGAGCTACAAGGGCTCTCTTGTGACCAATTAATTGTAATATTTACGTATAAAGCCATTAGAATTTGAATTGGAAATTCAATTTACAGATTTATGTCCCATTTCTAAATAAATTTTAAAAATGCATATATTCACTTAATGCTTGCAATAGGCATTCAGTAGTACACAGTGTCGTAAACAATGTGAAATCCATATGGATACATTTAGAATATTGTAAGTAAGAGAATTTGCTTTATCATATATATCACGAAGCATGTATGGCATATCAAGCTCATTTCGCTTGAAAGCAAGGAAAGTTAGGTAACATATAAAAGTCCTATTTGGAAGATTTATCCTAACTTATTTCGATAACATTTCGATAGTTCACCTTAAACCTACTAAGCAAGCGTGAAATCTCAAAGTTTACAGAATGGTTATTTGTGCATAGATTGTTTTCGTGAATATTTTCATCGATATATACAAGAAGATTTCTTTGAATTCTTTCAAATATCATCATTTTTTCATGTCCTGAAGTTAAGCGAATAGAGGAATATTCTTAGCTGGCATATTTATCCGACATAATGAAAATGTTAAAAGTAAATAGCGAGGTCTTTTGTATGTTCAGTTTACAAATAAATATCCACAGACCTGGTCAACTGTGTGCATAATATTTTCATATAAAATTTCCGTGTGTACGCTTGTGCATTTCACACAGAATTTAATCCAATATGCGCAGAATGCATAAAGTAAATTAATTGTGTTTTCTCATATTCGAAATAAGGTTGCATTGGGTTTTTATTTTATTTTCCGTTTAAAGTATTTTGCGGATATATTTGAATCAAATAATTTAATTATAACGGAAAATCTAAACTTAGTATATAAAGGCGCTTAATAAAGCTTAGCACAAATACATGACAAGGTTGCTTTAAAAGCTACAAGAAACAGTCAAGTTTTGAAGCTCTTTTATATTAATTGAAAGCAACTTTGTGAAATTTTGTGAACAATCACGTTAGCAAAGATCATAGGTGAAAAAGTGTGCCCCAGATGAGAATCGAACTCATGACCCCTGGTTTACGAGACCAGTGCTCTAGCCACTGAGCTACAAGGGCTCTCTTGTGACCAATTAATTGTAATATTTACGTATAAAGCCATTAGAATTTGAATTGGAAATTCAATTTACAGATTTATGTCCCATTTCTAAATAAATTTTAAAAATGCATATATTCACTTAATGCTTGCAATAGGCATTCAGTAGTACACAGTGTCGTAAACAATGTGAAATCCATATGGATACATTTAGAATATTGTAAGTAAGAGAATTTGCTTTATCATATATATCACGAAGCATGTATGGCATATCAAGCTCATTTCGCTTGAAAGCAAGGAAAGTTAGGTAACATATAAAAGTCCTATTTGGAAGATTTATCCTAACTTATTTCGATAACATTTCGATAGTTCACCTTAAACTTACTAAGCAAGCGTGAAATCTCAAAGTTTACAGAATGGTTATTTGTGCATAGATTGTTTTCGTGAATATTTTCATCGATATATACAAGAAGATTTCTTTGAATTCTTTCAAATATCATCATTTTTTCATGTCCTGAAGTTAAGCGAATAGAGGAATATTCTTAGCTGGCATATTTATCCGACATAATGAAAATGTTAAAAGTAAATAGCGAGGTCTTTTGTATGTTCAGTTTACAAATAAATATCCACAGACCTGGTCAACTGTGTGCATAATATTTTCATATAAAATTTCCGTGTGTACGCTTGTGCATTTCACACAGAATTTAATCCAATATGCGCAGAATGCATAAAGTAAATTAATTGTGTTTTCTCATATTCGAAATAAGGTTGCATTGGGTTTTTATTTTATTTTCCGTTTAAAGTATTTTGCGGATATATTTGAATCAAATAATTTAATTATAACGGAAAATCTAAACTTAGTATATAAAGGCGCTTAATAAAGCTTAGCACAAATACATGACAAGGTTGCTTTAAAAGCTACAAGAAACAGTCAAGTTTTGAAGCTCTTTTATATTAATTGAAAGCAACTTTGTGAAATTTTGTGAACAATCACGTTAGCAAAGATCATAGGTGAAAAAGTGTGCCCCAGATGAGAATCGAACTCATGACCCCTGGTTTACAAGACCAGTGCTCTAGCCACTGAGCTACAAGGGCTCTCTTGTGACCAATTAATTGTAATATTTACGTATAAAGCCATTAGAATTTGAATTGGAAATTCAATTTACAGATTTATGTCCCATTTCTAAATAAATTTTAAAAATGCATATATTCACTTAATGCTTGCAATAGGCATTCAGTAGTACACAGTGTCGTAAACAATGTGAAATCCATATGGATACATTTAGAATATTGTAAGTAAGAGAATTTGCTTTATCATATATATCACGAAGCATGTATGGCATATCAAGCTCATTTCGCTTGAAAGCAAGGAAAGTTAGGTAACATATAAAAGTCCTATTTGGAAGATTTATCCTAACTTATTTCGATAACATTTCGATAGTTCACCTTAAACCTACTAAGCAAGCGCGAAATCTCAAAGTTTACAGAATGGTTATTTGTGCATAGATTGTTTTCGTGAATATTTTCATCGATATATACAAGAAGATTTCTTTGAATTCTTTCAAATATCATCATGTTTTCATGTTCCGAAGTTAAGCGAATAGAGGAATATTCTTAGCTGGCATATTTATCCGACATAATGAAAATGTTAAAAGTAAATAGCGAGGTCTTTTGTATGTTCAGTTTACAAATAAATATCCACAGACCTGGTCAACTGTGTGCATAATATTTTCATATAAAATTTCCGTGTGTACGCTTGTGCATTTCACACAGAATTTAATCCAATATGCGCAGAATGCATAAAGTAAATTAATTGTGTTTTCTCATATTCGAAATAAGGTTGCATTGGGTTTTTATTTTATTTTCCGTTTAAAGTATTTTGCGGATATATTTGAATCAAATAATTTAATTATAACGGAAAATCTAAACTTAGTATATAAAGGCGCTTAATAAAGCTTAGCACAAATACATGACAAGGTTGCTTTAAAAGCTACAAGAAACAGTCAAGTTTTGAAGCTCTTTTATATTAATTGAAAGCAACATTGTGAAATTTTGTGAACAATCACGTTAGCAAAGATCATAGGTGAAAAAGTGTGCCCCAGATGAGAATCGAACTCATGACCCCTGGTTTACGAGACCAGTGCTCTAGCCACTGAGCTACAAGGGCTCTCTTGTGACCAATTAATTGTAATATTTACGTATAAAGCCATTAGAATTTGAATTGGAAATTCAATTTACAGATTTATGTCCCATTTCTAAATAAATTTTAAAAATGCATATATTCACTTAATGCTTGCAATAGGCATTCAGTAGTACACAGTGTCGTAAACAATGTGAAATCCATATGGATACATTTAGAATATTGTAAGTAAGAGAATTTGCTTTATCATATATATCACGAAGCATGTATGGCATATCAAGCTCATTTCGCTTGAAAGCAAGGAAAGTTAGGTAACATATAAAAGTCCTATTTGGAAGATTTATCCTAACTTATTTCGATAACATTTCGATAGTTCACCTTAAACCTACTAAGCAAGCGCGAAATCTCAAAGTTTACAGAATGGTTATTTGTGCATAGATTGTTTTCGTGAATATTTTCATCGATATATACAAGAAGATTTCTTTGAATTCTTTCAAATATCATCATTTTTTCATGTCCTGAAGTTAAGCGAATAGAGGAATATTCTTAGCTGGCATATTTATCCGACATAATGAAAATGTTAAAAGTAAATAGCGAGGTCTTTTGTATGTTCAGTTTACAAATAAATATCCACAGACCTGGTCAACTGTGTGCATAATATTTTCATATAAAATTTCCGTGTGTACGCTTGTGCATTTCACACAGAATTTAATCCAATATGCGCAGAATGCATAAAGTAAATTAATTGTGTTTTCTCATATTCGAAATAAGGTTGCATTGGGTTTTTATTTTATTTTCCGTTTAAAGTATTTTGCGGATATATTTGAATCAAATAATTTAATTATAACGGAAAATCTAAACTTAGTATATAAAGGCGCTTAATAAAGCTTAGCACAAATACATGACAAGGTTGCTTTAAAAGCTACAAGAAACAGTCAAGTTTTGAAGCTCTTTTATATTAATTGAAAGCAACTTTGTGAAATTTTGTGAACAATCACGTTAGCAAAGATCATAGGTGAAAAAGTGTGCCCCAGATGAGAATCGAACTCATGACCCCTGGTTTACGAGACCAGTGCTCTAGCCACTGAGCTACAAGGGCTCTCTTGTGACCAATTAATTGTAATATTTACGTATAAAGCCATTAGAATTTGAATTGGAAATTCAATTTACAGATTTATGTCCCATTTCTAAATAAATTTTAAAAATGCATATATTCACTTAATGCTTGCAATAGGCATTCAGTAGTACACAGTGTCGTAAACAATGTGAAATCCATATGGATACATTTAGAATATTGTAAGTAAGAGAATTTGCTTTATCATATATATCACGAAGCATGTATGGCATATCAAGCTCATTTCGCTTGAAAGCAAGGAAAGTTAGGTAACATATAAAAGTCCTATTTGGAAGATTTATCCTAACTTATTTCGATAACATTTCGATAGTTCACCTTAAACCTACTAAGCAAGCGCGAAATCTCAAAGTTTACAGAATGGTTATTTGTGCATAGATTGTTTTCGTGAATATTTTCATCGATATATACAAGAAGATTTCTTTGAAATCTTTCAAATATCATCATGTTTTCATGTCCTGAAGTTAAGCGAATAGAGGAATATTCTTAGCTGGCATATTTATCCGACATAATGAAAATGTTAAAAGTAAATAGCGAGGTCTTTTGTATGTTCAGTTTACAAATAAATATCCACAGACCTGGTCAACTGTGTGCATAATATTTTCATATAAAATTTCCGTGTGTACGCTTGTGCATTTCACACAGAATTTAATCCAATATGCGCAGAATGCATAAAGTAAATTAATTGTGTTTTCTCATATTCGAAATAAGGTTGCATTGGGTTTTTATTTTATTTTCCGTTTAAAGTATTTTGCGGATATATTTGAATCAAATAATTTAATTATAACGGAAAATCTAAACTTAGTATATAAAGGCGCTTAATAAAGCTTAGCACAAATACATGACAAGGTTGCTTTAAAAGCTACAAGAAACAGTCAAGTTTTGAAGCTCTTTTATATTAATTGAAAGCAACTTTGTGAAATTTTGTGAACAATCACGTTAGCAAAGATCATAGGTGAAAAAGTGTGCCCCAGATGAGAATCGAACTCATGACCCCTGGTTTACGAGACCAGTGCTCTAGCCACTGAGCTACAAGGGCTCTCTTGTGACCAATTAATTGTAATATTTACGTATAAAGCCATTAGAATTTGAATTGGAAATTCAATTTACAGATTTATGTCCCATTTCTAAATAAATTTTAAAAATGCATATATTCACTTAATGCTTGCAATAGGCATTCAGTAGTACACAGTGTCGTAAACAATGTGAAATCCATATGGATACATTTAGAATATTGTAAGTAAGAGAATTTGCTTTATCATATATATCACGAAGCATGTATGGCATATCAAGCTCATTTCGCTTGAAAGCAAGGAAAGTTAGGTAACATATAAAAGTCCTATTTGGAAGATTTATCCTAACTTATTTCGATAACATTTCGATAGTTCACCTTAAACCTACTAAGCAAGCGCGAAATCTCAAAGTTTACAGAATGGTTATTTGTGCATAGATTGTTTTCGTGAATATTTTCATCGATATATACAAGAAGATTTCTTTGAAATCTTTCAAATATCATCATTTTTTCATGTCCTGAAGTTAAGCGAATAGAGGAATATTCTTAGCTGGCATATTTATCCGACATAATGAAAATGTTAAAAGTAAATAGCGAGGTCTTTTGTATGTTCAGTTTACAAATAAATATCCACAGACCTGGTCAACTGTGTGCATAATATTTTCATATAAAATTTCCGTGTGTACGCTTGTGCATTTCACACAGAATTTAATCCAATATGCGCAGAATGCATAAAGTAAATTAATTGTGTTTTCTCATATTCGAAATAAGGTTGCATTGGGTTTTTATTTTATTTTCCGTTTAAAGTATTTTGCGGATATATTTGAATCAAATAATTTAATTATAACGGAAAATCTAAACTTAGTATATAAAGGCGCTTAATAAAGCTTAGCACAAATACATGACAAGGTTGCTTTAAAAGCTACAAGAAACAGTCAAGTTTTGAAGCTCTTTTATATTAATTGAAAGCAACTTTGTGAAATTTTGTGAACAATCACGTTAGCAAAGATCATAGGTGAAAAAGTGTGCCCCAGATGAGAATCGAACTCATGACCCCTGGTTTACGAGACCAGTGCTCTAGCCACTGAGCTACAAGGGCTCTCTTGTGACCAATTAATTGTAATATTTACGTATAAAGCCATTAGAATTTGAATTGGAAATTCAATTTACAGATTTATGTCCCATTTCTAAATAAATTTTAAAAATGCATATATTCACTTAATGCTTGCAATAGGCATTCAGTAGTACACAGTGTCGTAAACAATGTGAAATCCATATGGATACATTTAGAATATTGTAAGTAAGAGAATTTGCTTTATCATATATATCACGAAGCATGTATGGCATATCAAGCTCATTTCGCTTGAAAGCAAGGAAAGTTAGGTAACATATAAAAGTCCTATTTGGAAGATTTATCCTAACTTATTTCGATAACATTTCGATAGTTCACCTTAAACCTACTAAGCAAGCGCGAAATCTCAAAGTTTACAGAATGGTTATTTGTGCATAGATTGTTTTCGTGAATATTTTCATCGATATATACAAGAAGATTTCTTTGAATTCTTTCAAATATCATCATTTTTTCATGTCCTGAAGTTAAGCGAATAGAGGAATATTCTTAGCTGGCATATTTATCCGACATAATGAAAATGTTAAAAGTAAATAGCGAGGTCTTTTGTATGTTCAGTTTACAAATAAATATCCACAGACCTGGTCAACTGTGTGCATAATATTTTCATATAAAATTTCCGTGTGTACGCTTGTGCATTTCACACAGAATTTAATCCAATATGCGCAGAATGCATAAAGTAAATTAATTGTGTTTTCTCATATTCGAAATAAGGTTGCATTGGGTTTTTATTTTATTTTCCGTTTAAAGTATTTTGCGGATATATTTGAATCAAATAATTTAATTATAACGGAAAATCTAAACTTAGTATATAAAGGCGCTTAATAAAGCTTAGCACAAATACATGACAAGGTTGCTTTAAAAGCTACAAGAAACAGTCAAGTTTTGAAGCTCTTTTATATTAATTGAAAGCAACTTTGTGAAATTTTGTGAACAATCACGTTAGCAAAGATCATAGGTGAAAAAGTGTGCCCCAGATGAGAATCGAACTCATGACCCCTGGTTTACAAGACCAGTGCTCTAGCCACTGAGCTACAAGGGCTCTCTTGTGACCAATTAATTGTAATATTTACGTATAAAGCCATTAGAATTTGAATTGGAAATTCAATTTACAGATTTATGTCCCATTTCTAAATAAATTTTAAAAATGCATATATTCACTTAATGCTTGCAATAGGCATTCAGTAGTACACAGTGTCGTAAACAATGTGAAATCCATATGGATACATTTAGAATATTGTAAGTAAGAGAATTTGCTTTATCATATATATCACGAAGCATGTATGGCATATCAAGCTCATTTCGCTTGAAAGCAAGGAAAGTTAGGTAACATATAAAAGTCCTATTTGGAAGATTTATCCTAACTTATTTCGATAACATTTCGATAGTTCACCTTAAACTTACTAAGCAAGCGCGAAATCTCAAAGTTTACAGAATGGTTATTTGTGCATAGATTGTTTTCGTGAATATTTTCATCGATATATACAAGAAGATTTCTTTGAATTCTTTCAAATATCATCATTTTTTCATGTCCTGAAGTTAAGCGAATAGAGGAATATTCTTAGCTGGCATATTTATCCGACATAATGAAAATGTTAAAAGTAAATAGCGAGGTCTTTTGTATGTTCAGTTTACAAATAAATATCCACAGACCTGGTCAACTGTGTGCATAATATTTTCATATAAAATTTCCGTGTGTACGCTTGTGCATTTCACACAGAATTTAATCCAATATGCGCAGAATGCATAAAGTAAATTAATTGTGTTTTCTCATATTCGAAATAAGGTTGCATTGGGTTTTTATTTTATTTTCCGTTTAAAGTATTTTGCGGATATATTTGAATCAAATAATTTAATTATAACGGAAAATCTAAACTTAGTATATAAAGGCGCTTAATAAAGCTTAGCACAAATACATGACAAGGTTGCTTTAAAAGCTACAAGAAACAGTCAAGTTTTGAAGCTCTTTTATATTAATTGAAAGCAACTTTGTGAAATTTTGTGAACAATCACGTTAGCAAAGATCATAGGTGAAAAAGTGTGCCCCAGATGAGAATCGAACTCATGACCCCTGGTTTACGAGACCAGTGCTCTAGCCACTGAGCTACAAGGGCTCTCTTGTGACCAATTAATTGTAATATTTACGTATAAAGCCATTAGAATTTGAATTGGAAATTCAATTTACAGATTTATGTCCCATTTCTAAATAAATTTTAAAAATGCATATATTCACTTAATGCTTGCAATAGGCATTCAGTAGTACACAGTGTCGTAAACAATGTGAAATCCATATGGATACATTTAGAATATTGTAAGTAAGAGAATTTGCTTTATCATATATATCACGAAGCATGTATGGCATATCAAGCTCATTTCGCTTGAAAGCAAGGAAAGTTAGGTAACATATAAAAGTCCTATTTGGAAGATTTATCCTAACTTATTTCGATAACATTTCGATAGTTCACCTTAAACTTACTAAGCAAGCGTGAAATCTCAAAGTTTACAGAATGGTTATTTGTGCATAGATTGTTTTCGTGAATATTTTCATCGATATATACAAGAAGATTTCTTTGAATTCTTTCAAATATCATCATTTTTTCATGTCCTGAAGTTAAGCGAATAGAGGAATATTCTTAGCTGGCATATTTATCCGACATAATGAAAATGTTAAAAGTAAATAGCGAGGTCTTTTGTATGTTCAGTTTACAAATAAATATCCACAGACCTGGTCAACTGTGTGCATAATATTTTCATATAAAATTTCCGTGTGTACGCTTGTGCATTTCACACAGAATTTAATCCAATATGCGCAGAATGCATAAAGTAAATTAATTGTGTTTTCTCATATTCGAAATAAGGTTGCATTGGGTTTTTATTTTATTTTCCGTTTAAAGTATTTTGCGGATATATTTGAATCAAATAATTTAATTATAACGGAAAATCTAAACTTAGTATATAAAGGCGCTTAATAAAGCTTAGCACAAATACATGACAAGGTTGCTTTAAAAGCTACAAGAAACAGTCAAGTTTTGAAGCTCTTTTATATTAATTGAAAGCAACTTTGTGAAATTTTGTGAACAATCACGTTAGCAAAGATCATAGGTGAAAAAGTGTGCCCCAGATGAGAATCGAACTCATGACCCCTGGTTTACGAGACCAGTGCTCTAGCCACTGAGCTACAAGGGCTCTCTTGTGACCAATTAATTGTAATATTTACGTATAAAGCCATTAGAATTTGAATTGGAAATTCAATTTACAGATTTATGTCCCATTTCTAAATAAATTTTAAAAATGCATATATTCACTTAATGCTTGCAATAGGCATTCAGTAGTACACAGTGTCGTAAACAATGTGAAATCCATATGGATACATTTAGAATATTGTAAGTAAGAGAATTTGCTTTATCATATATATCACGAAGCATGTATGGCATATCAAGCTCATTTCGCTTGAAAGCAAGGAAAGTTAGGTAACATATAAAAGTCCTATTTGGAAGATTTATCCTAACTTATTTCGATAACATTTCGATAGTTCACCTTAAACTTACTAAGCAAGCGTGAAATCTCAAAGTTTACAGAATGGTTATTTGTGCATAGATTGTTTTCGTGAATATTTTCATCGATATATACAAGAAGATTTCTTTGAATTCTTTCAAATATCATCATTTTTTCATGTCCTGAAGTTAAGCGAATAGAGGAATATTCTTAGCTGGCATATTTATCCGACATAATGAAAATGTTAAAAGTAAATAGCGAGGTCTTTTGTATGTTCAGTTTACAAATAAATATCCACAGACCTGGTCAACTGTGTGCATAATATTTTCATATAAAATTTCCGTGTGTACGCTTGTGCATTTCACACAGAATTTAATCCAATATGCGCAGAATGCATAAAGTAAATTAATTGTGTTTTCTCATATTCGAAATAAGGTTGCATTGGGTTTTTATTTTATTTTCCGTTTAAAGTATTTTGCGGATATATTTGAATCAAATAATTTAATTATAACGGAAAATCTAAACTTAGTATATAAAGGCGCTTAATAAAGCTTAGCACAAATACATGACAAGGTTGCTTTAAAAGCTACAAGAAACAGTCAAGTTTTGAAGCTCTTTTATATTAATTGAAAGCAACTTTGTGAAATTTTGTGAACAATCACGTTAGCAAAGATCATAGGTGAAAAAGTGTGCCCCAGATGAGAATCGAACTCATGACCCCTGGTTTACGAGACCAGTGCTCTAGCCACTGAGCTACAAGGGCTCTCTTGTGACCAATTAATTGTAATATTTACGTATAAAGCCATTAGAATTTGAATTGGAAATTCAATTTACAGATTTATGTCCCATTTCTAAATAAATTTTAAAAATGCATATATTCACTTAATGCTTGCAATAGGCATTCAGTAGTACACAGTGTCGTAAACAATGTGAAATCCATATGGATACATTTAGAATATTGTAAGTAAGAGAATTTGCTTTATCATATATATCACGAAGCATGTATGGCATATCAAGCTCATTTCGCTTGAAAGCAAGGAAAGTTAGGTAACATATAAAAGTCCTATTTGGAAGATTTATCCTAACTTATTTCGATAACATTTCGATAGTTCACCTTAAACTTACTAAGCAAGCGTGAAATCTCAAAGTTTACAGAATGGTTATTTGTGCATAGATTGTTTTCGTGAATATTTTCATCGATATATACAAGAAGATTTCTTTGAATTCTTTCAAATATCATCATTTTTTCATGTCCTGAAGTTAAGCGAATAGAGGAATATTCTTAGCTGGCATATTTATCCGACATAATGAAAATGTTAAAAGTAAATAGCGAGGTCTTTTGTATGTTCAGTTTACAAATAAATATCCACAGACCTGGTCAACTGTGTGCATAATATTTTCATATAAAATTTCCGTGTGTACGCTTGTGCATTTCACACAGAATTTAATCCAATATGCGCAGAATGCATAAAGTAAATTAATTGTGTTTTCTCATATTCGAAATAAGGTTGCATTGGGTTTTTATTTTATTTTCCGTTTAAAGTATTTTGCGGATATATTTGAATCAAATAATTTAATTATAACGGAAAATCTAAACTTAGTATATAAAGGCGCTTAATAAAGCTTAGCACAAATACATGACAAGGTTGCTTTAAAAGCTACAAGAAACAGTCAAGTTTTGAAGCTCTTTTATATTAATTGAAAGCAACTTTGTGAAATTTTGTGAACAATCACGTTAGCAAAGATCATAGGTGAAAAAGTGTGCCCCAGATGAGAATCGAACTCATGACCCCTGGTTTACGAGACCAGTGCTCTAGCCACTGAGCTACAAGGGCTCTCTTGTGACCAATTAATTGTAATATTTACGTATAAAGCCATTAGAATTTGAATTGGAAATTCAATTTACAGATTTATGTCCCATTTCTAAATAAATTTTAAAAATGCATATATTCACTTAATGCTTGCAATAGGCATTCAGTAGTACACAGTGTCGTAAACAATGTGAAATCCATATGGATACATTTAGAATATTGTAAGTAAGAGAATTTGCTTTATCATATATATCACGAAGCATGTATGGCATATCAAGCTCATTTCGCTTGAAAGCAAGGAAAGTTAGGTAACATATAAAAGTCCTATTTGGAAGATTTATCCTAACTTATTTCGATAACATTTCGATAGTTCACCTTAAACTTACTAAGCAAGCGCGAAATCTCAAAGTTTACAGAATGGTTATTTGTGCATAGATTGTTTTCGTGAATATTTTCATCGATATATACAAGAAGATTTCTTTGAAATCTTTCAAATATCATCATTTTTTCATGTCCTGAAGTTAAGCGAATAGAGGAATATTCTTAGCTGGCATATTTATCCGACATAATGAAAATGTTAAAAGTAAATAGCGAGGTCTTTTGTATGTTCAGTTTACAAATAAATATCCACAGACCTGGTCAACTGTGTGCATAATATTTTCATATAAAATTTCCGTGTGTACGCTTGTGCATTTCACACAGAATTTAATCCAATATGCGCAGAATGCATAAAGTAAATTAATTGTGTTTTCTCATATTCGAAATAAGGTTGCATTGGGTTTTTATTTTATTTTCCGTTTAAAGTATTTTGCGGATATATTTGAATCAAATAATTTAATTATAACGGAAAATCTAAACTTAGTATATAAAGGCGCTTAATAAAGCTTAGCACAAATACATGACAAGGTTGCTTTAAAAGCTACAAGAAACAGTCAAGTTTTGAAGCTCTTTTATATTAATTGAAAGCAACTTTGTGAAATTTTGTGAACAATCACGTTAGCAAAGATCATAGGTGAAAAAGTGTGCCCCAGATGAGAATCGAACTCATGACCCCTGGTTTACGAGACCAGTGCTCTAGCCACTGAGCTACAAGGGCTCTCTTGTGACCAATTAATTGTAATATTTACGTATAAAGCCATTAGAATTTGAATTGGAAATTCAATTTACAGATTTATGTCCCATTTCTAAATAAATTTTAAAAATGCATATATTCACTTAATGCTTGCAATAGGCATTCAGTAGTACACAGTGTCGTAAACAATGTGAAATCCATATGGATACATTTAGAATATTGTAAGTAAGAGAATTTGCTTTATCATATATATCACGAAGCATGTATGGCATATCAAGCTCATTTCGCTTGAAAGCAAGGAAAGTTAGGTAACATATAAAAGTCCTATTTGGAAGATTTATCCTAACTTATTTCGATAACATTTCGATAGTTCACCTTAAACCTACTAAGCAAGCGCGAAATCTCAAAGTTTACAGAATGGTTATTTGTGCATAGATTGTTTTCGTGAATATTTTCATCGATATATACAAGAAGATTTCTTTGAATTCTTTCAAATATCATCATTTTTTCATGTCCTGAAGTTAAGCGAATAGAGGAATATTCTTAGCTGGCATATTTATCCGACATAATGAAAATGTTAAAAGTAAATAGCGAGGTCTTTTGTATGTTCAGTTTACAAATAAATATCCACAGACCTGGTCAACTGTGTGCATAATATTTTCATATAAAATTTCCGTGTGTACGCTTGTGCATTTCACACAGAATTTAATCCAATATGCGCAGAATGCATAAAGTAAATTAATTGTGTTTTCTCATATTCGAAATAAGGTTGCATTGGGTTTTTATTTTATTTTCCGTTTAAAGTATTTTGCGGATATATTTGAATCAAATAATTTAATTATAACGGAAAATCTAAACTTAGTATATAAAGGCGCTTAATAAAGCTTAGCACAAATACATGACAAGGTTGCTTTAAAAGCTACAAGAAACAGTCAAGTTTTGAAGCTCTTTTATATTAATTGAAAGCAACTTTGTGAAATTTTGTGAACAATCACGTTAGCAAAGATCATAGGTGAAAAAGTGTGCCCCAGATGAGAATCGAACTCATGACCCCTGGTTTACGAGACCAGTGCTCTAGCCACTGAGCTACAAGGGCTCTCTTGTGACCAATTAATTGTAATATTTACGTATAAAGCCATTAGAATTTGAATTGGAAATTCAATTTACAGATTTATGTCCCATTTCTAAATAAATTTTAAAAATGCATATATTCACTTAATGCTTGCAATAGGCATTCAGTAGTACACAGTGTCGTAAACAATGTGAAATCCATATGGATACATTTAGAATATTGTAAGTAAGAGAATTTGCTTTATCATATATATCACGAAGCATGTATGGCATATCAAGCTCATTTCGCTTGAAAGCAAGGAAAGTTAGGTAACATATAAAAGTCCTATTTGGAAGATTTATCCTAACTTATTTCGATAACATTTCGATAGTTCACCTTAAACCTACTAAGCAAGCGCGAAATCTCAAAGTTTACAGAATGGTTATTTGTGCATAGATTGTTTTCGTGAATATTTTCATCGATATATACAAGAAGATTTCTTTGAAATCTTTCAAATATCATCATTTTTTCATGTCCTGAAGTTAAGCGAATAGAGGAATATTCTTAGCTGGCATATTTATCCGACATAATGAAAATGTTAAAAGTAAATAGCGAGGTCTTTTGTATGTTCAGTTTACAAATAAATATCCACAGACCTGGTCAACTGTGTGCATAATATTTTCATATAAAATTTCCGTGTGTACGCTTGTGCATTTCACACAGAATTTAATCCAATATGCGCAGAATGCATAAAGTAAATTAATTGTGTTTTCTCATATTCGAAATAAGGTTGCATTGGGTTTTTATTTTATTTTCCGTTTAAAGTATTTTGCGGATATATTTGAATCAAATAATTTAATTATAACGGAAAATCTAAACTTAGTATATAAAGGCGCTTAATAAAGCTTAGCACAAATACATGACAAGGTTGCTTAAAAAGCTACAAGAAACAGTCAAGTTTTGAAGCTCTTTTATATTAATTGAAAGCAACATTGTGAAATTTTGTGAACAATCACGTTAGCAAAGATCATAGGTGAAAAAGTGTGCCCCAGATGAGAATCGAACTCATGACCCCTGGTTTACGAGACCAGTGCTCTAGCCACTGAGCTACAAGGGCTGTCTTGTGACCAATTAATTGTAATATTTACGTATAAAGCCATTAGAATTTGAATTGGAAATTCAATTTACAGATTTATGTCCCATTTCTAAATAAATTTTAAAAATGCATATATTCACTTAATGCTTGCATTAGGCATTCAGTAGTACACAGTGTCGTAAACAATGTGAAATCCATATGGATACATTTAGAATATTGTAAGTAAGAGAATTTGCTTTATCATATATATCACGAAGCATGTATGGCATATCAAGCTCATTTCGCTTGAAAGCAAGGAAAGTTAGGTAACATATAAAAGTCCTATTTGGAAGATTTATCCTAACTTATTTCGATAACATTTCGATAGTTCACCTTAAACTTACTAAGCAAGCGCGAAATCTCAAAGTTTACAGAATGGTTATTTGTGCATAGATTGTTTTCGTGAATATTTTCATCGATATATACAAGAAGATTTCTTTGAAATCTTTCAAATATCATCATTTTTTCATGTCCTGAAGTTAAGCGAATAGAGGAATATTCTTAGCTGGCATATTTATCCGACATAATGAAAATGTTAAAAGTAAATAGCGAGGTCTTTTGTATGTTCAGTTTACAAATAAATATCCACAGACCTGGTCAACTGTGTGCATAATATTTTCATATAAAATTTCCGTGTGTACGCTTGTGCATTTCACACAGAATTTAATCCAATATGCGCAGAATGCATAAAGTAAATTAATTGTGTTTTCTCATATTCGAAATAAGGTTGCATTGGGTTTTTATTTTATTTTCCGTTTAAAGTATTTTGCGGATATATTTGAATCAAATAATTTAATTATAACGGAAAATCTAAACTTAGTATATAAAGGCGCTTAATAAAGCTTAGCACAAATACATGACAAGGTTGCTTTAAAAGCTACAAGAAACAGTCAAGTTTTGAAGCTCTTTTATATTAATTGAAAGCAACTTTGTGAAATTTTGTGAACAATCACGTTAGCAAAGATCATAGGTGAAAAAGTGTGCCCCAGATGAGAATCGAACTCATGACCCCTGGTTTACGAGACCAGTGCTCTAGCCACTGAGCTACAAGGGCTCTCTTGTGACCAATTAATTGTAATATTTACGTATAAAGCCATTAGAATTTGAATTGGAAATTCAATTTACAGATTTATGTCCCATTTCTAAATAAATTTTAAAAATGCATATATTCACTTAATGCTTGCAATAGGCATTCAGTAGTACACAGTGTCGTAAACAATGTGAAATCCATATGGATACATTTAGAATATTGTAAGTAAGAGAATTTGCTTTATCATATATATCACGAAGCATGTATGGCATATCAAGCTCATTTCGCTTGAAAGCAAGGAAAGTTAGGTAACATATAAAAGTCCTATTTGGAAGATTTATCCTAACTTATTTCGATAACATTTCGATAGTTCACCTTAAACCTACTAAGCAAGCGCGAAATCTCAAAGTTTACAGAATGGTTATTTGTGCATAGATTGTTTTCGTGAATATTTTCATCGATATATACAAGAAGATTTCTTTGAAATCTTTCAAATATCATCATTTTTTCATGTCCTGAAGTTAAGCGAATAGAGGAATATTCTTAGCTGGCATATTTATCCGACATAATGAAAATGTTAAAAGTAAATAGCGAGGTCTTTTGTATGTTCAGTTTACAAATAAATATCCACAGACCTGGTCAACTGTGTGCATAATATTTTCATATAAAATTTCCGTGTGTACGCTTGTGCATTTCACACAGAATTTAATCCAATATGCGCAGAATGCATAAAGTAAATTAATTGTGTTTTCTCATATTCGAAATAAGGTTGCATTGGGTTTTTATTTTATTTTCCGTTTAAAGTATTTTGCGGATATATTTGAATCAAATAATTTAATTATAACGGAAAATCTAAACTTAGTATATAAAGGCGCTTAATAAAGCTTAGCACAAATACATGACAAGGTTGCTTTAAAAGCTACAAGAAACAGTCAAGTTTTGAAGCTCTTTTATATTAATTGAAAGCAACTTTGTGAAATTTTGTGAACAATCACGTTAGCAAAGATCATAGGTGAAAAAGTGTGCCCCAGATGAGAATCGAACTCATGACCCCTGGTTTACGAGACCAGTGCTCTAGCCACTGAGCTACAAGGGCTCTCTTGTGACCAATTAATTGTAATATTTACGTATAAAGCCATTAGAATTTGAATTGGAAATTCAATTTACAGATTTATGTCCCATTTCTAAATAAATTTTAAAAATGCATATATTCACTTAATGCTTGCAATAGGCATTCAGTAGTACACAGTGTCGTAAACAATGTGAAATCCATATGGATACATTTAGAATATTGTAAGTAAGAGAATTTGCTTTATCATATATATCACGAAGCATGTATGGCATATCAAGCTCATTTCGCTTGAAAGCAAGGAAAGTTAGGTAACATATAAAAGTCCTATTTGGAAGATTTATCCTAACTTATTTCGATAACATTTCGATAGTTCACCTTAAACCTACTAAGCAAGCGCGAAATCTCAAAGTTTACAGAATGGTTATTTGTGCATAGATTGTTTTCGTGAATATTTTCATCGATATATACAAGAAGATTTCTTTGAATTCTTTCAAATATCATCATGTTTTCATGTTCCGAAGTTAAGCGAATAGAGGAATATTCTTAGCTGGCATATTTATCCGACATAATGAAAATGTTAAAAGTAAATAGCGAGGTCTTTTGTATGTTCAGTTTACAAATAAATATCTACAGACCTGGTCAACTGTGTGCATAATATTTTCATATAAAATTTCCGTGTGTACGCTTGTGCATTTCACACAGAATTTAATCCAATATGCGCAGAATGCATAAAGTAAATTAATTGTGTTTTCTCATATTCGAAATAAGGTTGCATTGGGTTTTTATTTTATTTTCCGTTTAAAGTATTTTGCGGATATATTTGAATCAAATAATTTAATTATAACGGAAAATCTAAACTTAGTATATAAAGGCGCTTAATAAAGCTTAGCACAAATACATGACAAGGTTGCTTTAAAAGCTACAAGAAACAGTCAAGTTTTGAAGCTCTTTTATATTAATTGAAAGCAACATTGTGAAATTTTGTGAACAATCACGTTAGCAAAGATCATAGGTGAAAAAGTGTGCCCCAGATGAGAATCGAACTCATGACCCCTGGTTTACGAGACCAGTGCTCTAGCCACTGAGCTACAAGGGCTCTCTTGTGACCAATTAATTGTAATATTTACGTATAAAGCCATTAGAATTTGAATTGGAAATTCAATTTACAGATTTATGTCCCATTTCTAAATAAATTTTAAAAATGCATATATTCACTTAATGCTTGCAATAGGCATTCAGTAGTACACAGTGTCGTAAACAATGTGAAATCCATATGGATACATTTAGAATATTGTAAGTAAGAGAATTTGCTTTATCATATATATCACGAAGCATGTATGGCATATCAAGCTCATTTCGCTTGAAAGCAAGGAAAGTTAGGTAACATATAAAAGTCCTATTTGGAAGATTTATCCTAACTTATTTCGATAACATTTCGATAGTTCACCTTAAACCTACTAAGCAAGCGCGAAATCTCAAAGTTTACAGAATGGTTATTTGTGCATAGATTGTTTTCGTGAATATTTTCATCGATATATACAAGAAGATTTCTTTGAAATCTTTCAAATATCATCATGTTTTCATGTCCCGAAGTTAAGCGAATAGAGGAATATTCTTAGCTGGCATATTTATCCGACATAATGAAAATGTTAAAAGTAAATAGCGAGGTCTTTTGTATGTTCAGTTTACAAATAAATATCCACAGACCTGGTCAACTGTGTGCATAATATTTTCATATAAAATTTCCGTGTGTACGCTTGTGCATTTCACACAGAATTTAATCCAATATGCGCAGAATGCATAAAGTAAATTAATTGTGTTTTCTCATATTCGAAATAAGGTTGCATTGGGTTTTTATTTTATTTTCCGTTTAAAGTATTTTGCGGATATATTTGAATCAAATAATTTAATTATAACGGAAAATCTAAACTTAGTATATAAAGGCGCTTAATAAAGCTTAGCACAAATACATGACAAGGTTGCTTTAAAAGCTACAAGAAACAGTCAAGTTTTGAAGCTCTTTTATATTAATTGAAAGCAACTTTGTGAAATTTTGTGAACAATCACGTTAGCAAAGATCATAGGTGAAAAAGTGTGCCCCAGATGAGAATCGAACTCATGACCCCTGGTTTACGAGACCAGTGCTCTAGCCACTGAGCTACAAGGGCTCTCTTGTGACCAATTAATTGTAATATTTACGTATAAAGCCATTAGAATTTGAATTGGAAATTCAATTTACAGATTTATGTCCCATTTCTAAATAAATTTTAAAAATGCATATATTCACTTAATGCTTGCAATAGGCATTCAGTAGTACACAGTGTCGTAAACAATGTGAAATCCATATGGATACATTTAGAATATTGTAAGTAAGAGAATTTGCTTTATCATATATATCACGAAGCAAGTATGGCATATCAAGCTCATTTCGCTTGAAAGCAAGGAAAGTTAGGTAACATATAAAAGTCCTATTTGGAAGATTTATCCTAACTTATTTCGATAACATTTCGATAGTTCTCCTTAAACTTACTAAGCAAGCGTGAAATCTCAAAGTTTACAGAATGGTTATTTGTGCATAGATTGTTTTCGTGAATATTTTCATCGATATATACAAGAAGATTTCTTTGAAATCTTTCAAATATCATCATGTTTTCATGTTCCGAAGTTAAGCGAATAGAGGAATATTCTTAGCTGGCATATTTATCCGACATAATGAAAATGTTAAAAGTAAATAGCGAGGTCTTTTGTATGTTCAGTTTACAAATAAATATCTACAGACCTGGTCAACTGTGTGCATAATATTTTCATATAAAATTTCCGTGTGTACGCTTGTGCATTTCACACAGAATTTAATCCAATATGCGCAGAATGCATAAAGTAAATTAATTGTGTTTTCTCATATTCGAAATAAGGTTGCATTGGGTTTTTATTTTATTTTCCGTTTAAAGTATTTTGCGGATATATTTGAATCAAATAATTTAATTATAACGGAAAATCTAAACTTAGTATATAAAGGCGCTTAATAAAGCTTAGCACAAATACATGACAAGGTTGCTTTAAAAGCTACAAGAAACAGTCAAGTTTTGAAGCTCTTTTATATTAATTGAAAGCAACATTGTGAAATTTTGTGAACAATCACGTTAGCAAAGATCATAGGTGAAAAAGTGTGCCCCAGATGAGAATCGAACTCATGACCCCTGGTTTACGAGACCAGTGCTCTAGCCACTGAGCTACAAGGGCTCTCTTGTGACCAATTAATTGTAATATTTACGTATAAAGCCATTAGAATTTGAATTGGAAATTCAATTTACAGATTTATGTCCCATTTCTAAATAAATTTTAAAAATGCATATATTCACTTAATGCTTGCAATAGGCATTCAGTAGTACACAGTGTCGTAAACAATGTGAAATCCATATGGATACATTTAGAATATTGTAAGTAAGAGAATTTGCTTTATCATATATATCACGAAGCAAGTATGCCATATGAAGCTTATTTCGCTTGAAAGCAAGGAAAGTTAGGTAACATATAAAAGTCCTATTTGGAAGATTTATCCTAACTTATTTCGATAACATTTCGATAGTTCTCCTTAAACTTACTAAGCAAGCGTGAAATCTCAAAGTTTACAGAATGGTTATTTGTGCATAGATTGTTTTCGTGAATATTTTCATCGATATATACAAGAAGATTTCTTTGAAATCTTTCAAATATCATCATGTTTTCATGTCCTGAAGTTAAGCGAATAGAGGAATATTCTTAGCTGGCATATTTATCCGACATAATGAAAATGTTAAAAGTAAATAGCGAGGTCTTTTGTATGTTCAGTTTACAAATAAATATCTACAGACCTGGTCAACTGTGTGCATAATATTTTCATATAAAATTTCCGTGTGTACGCTTGTGCATTTCACACAGAATTTAATCCAATATGCGCAGAATGCATAAAGTAAATTAATTGTGTTTTCTCATATTCGAAATAAGGTTGCATTGGGTTTTTATTTTATTTTCCGTTTAAAGTATTTTGCGGATATATTTGAATCAAATAATTTAATTATAACGGAAAATCTAAACTTAGTATATAAAGGCGCTTAATAAAGCTTAGCACAAATACATGACAAGGTTGCTTTAAAAGCTACAAGAAACAGTCAAGTTTTGAAGCTCTTTTATATTAATTGAAAGCAACTTTGTGAAATTTTGTGAACAATCACGTTAGCAAAGATCATAGGTGAAAAAGTGTGCCCCAGATGAGAATCGAACTCATGACCCCTGGTTTACGAGACCAGTGCTCTAGCCACTGAGCTACAAGGGCTCTCTTGTGACCAATTAATTGTAATATTTACGTATAAAGCCATTAGAATTTGAATTGGAAATTCAATTTACAGATTTATGTCCCATTTCTAAATAAATTTTAAAAATGCATATATTCACTTAATGCTTGCAATAGGCATTCAGTAGTACACAGTGTCGTAAACAATGTGAAATCCACATGGATTCATTTAGAATATTGTAAGTAAGAGAATTTGCTTTATCATATATATCACGAAGCAAGTATGGCATATCAAGCTTATTTGGCTTGAAATCAAGGAAACTTAGGAAACATATATAAGTCCTATTTGGAAGATTTATCCTAACTTATTTCGATAACATTTCGATAGTTCTCCTTAAACTTACTAAGCAAGCGTGAAATCTCAAAATTTACAGAATGGTTATTTGTGCATAGATTGTTTTCGTGAATATTTTCATCGATATATACAAGAAGATTTCTTTGAAATCTTTCAAATATCATCATGTTTTCATGTTCCGAAGTTAAGCGAATAGAGGAATATTCTTAGCTGGCATATTTATCCGACATAATGAAAATGTTAAAAGTAAATAGCGAGGTCTTTTGTATGTTCAGTTTACAAATAAATATCTACAGACCTGGTCAACTGTGTGCATAATATTTTCATATAAAATTTCCATGTGTAAGCTTGTGCATTTCACACAGAATTTAATCCAATATGCGCAGAATGCATAAAGTAAATTAATTGTGTTTTCTCATATACGAAATAAGGTTGCATTGCGTTTTTATTTTATTTTCCGTTTAAAGTATTTTTCGGATATATTTGAATCAAATAATTTAATAATAACGGAAAATCTAAACTTAGTATATAAAGGCGCTTAATAAAGCTTAGCACAAATACATGACAAGGTTGCTTTAAAAGCTACAAGAAACAGTCAAGTTTTGAAGCTCTTTTATATTAATTGAAAGCAACTTTGTGAAATTTTGTGAACAATCACGTTAGCCAAGATCATAGGTGAAAAAGTGTGCCCCAGATGAGAAGCGAACTCATGACCCCTGGTTAACGAGACCAGTGCTCGAGCCACTGAGCTACCAGGGCTCTCTTGTGACCAATTAATTGTAATATTTACGTATAAAGCCATTAGAATTTGAATTGGAAATTCAATTTACAGATTTATGTCCCATTTCTAAATAAATTTTAAAAATGCATATATTCACTTAATGCTTGCAATAGGCATTCAGTAGTACACAGTGTCGTAAACAATGTGAAATCCACATGGATACATTTGGAATGTTGTAGGAAAGAGAATTTGCTTTATTATATATATCACGAAGCAAGTATGCCATATCAAGCTCATTTCGCTTGAAAGCAAGGAAAGTTAGGTAACATATAAAAGTCCTATTTGGAAGATTTATCCTAACTTATTTCGATAACATTTCGATAGTTCTCCTTAAACTTACTAAGCAAGCGCGAAATCTCAAAGTTTACAGAATGGTTATTTGTGCATAGATTGTTTTCGTGAATATTTTCATCGATATATACAAGAAGATTTCTTTGAAATCTTTCAAATATCATCATGTTTTCATGTTCCGAAGTTAAGCGAATAGAGGAATATTCTTAGCTGGCATATTTATCCGACATAATGAAAATGTTAAAAGTAAATAGCGAGGTCTTTTGTATGTTCAGTTTACAAATAAATATCTACAGACCTGGTCAACTGTGTGCATAATATTTTCATATAAAATTTCCGTGTGTAAGCTTGTGCATTTCACACAGAATTTAATCCAATATGCGCAGAATGCATAAAGTAAATTAATTGTGTTTTCTCATATACGAAATAAGGTTGCATTGCGTTTTTATTTTATTTTCCGTTTAAAGTATTTTTCGGATATATTTGAATCAAATAATTTAATAATAACGGAAAATCTAAACTTAGTATATAAAGGCGCTTAATAAAGCTTAGTACAAATACATGACAAGGTTGCTTTAAAAGCTACAAGAAACAGTCAAGTTTTGAATCTCTTTTATATTAATTGAAAGCAACTTTGTGAAATTTTGTGAACAATCACGTTAGCCAATATCATAGGTGAAAAAGTGTGCCCACAGATGAGAAGCGAACTCATGACCCATGGTTAACGAGACCAGTGCTCGAGCCACTGAGCTACCAGGGCTCTCTTGTGTCCAATTAATTGTAATATTTACGTATAAAGCCATTAGAATTTGAATTGGAAATTCAATTTACAGATTTATGTCCCATTTCTAAATAAATTTTAAAAATGCATATATTCACTTAATGCTTGCAATAGGCATTCAGTAGTACACAGTGTCGTAAACAATGTGAAATCCACATGGATACATTTAGAATGTTGTAAGAAAGAGAATTTGCTTTATCATATATATCACGAAGCAAGTATGCCATATGAAGCTTATTTCGCTTGAAAGCGAGGAATGTTAGGCAACATATAAATGTCCTATTTGGAAGATTTATCCTAACTTATTTCGATAATATTTCGATAGTTCTCCTTAATCTTACTAAGCAAGCGTGAAATCTCAAAATTTAGAGAATGGTTTTTTGTGTATAGATTGTTTTCGTGAATATTTTCATCGATATATACAAGAAGATTTCTTTGAAATCTTTCAAATATCATCATGTTTTCATGTTCCGATGTTAAGCGAATAGAGGAATATTCTTAGCTGGCATATTTATCCGACATAATGAAAATGTTAAAAGTAAATAGCGAGGTCTTTTGTATGTTCAGTTTACAAATAAATATCTACAGACCTGGTCAACTGTGTGCATAATATTTTCATATAAAATTTCCATGTGTAAGCTTGTGCATTTCACACAGAATTTAATCCAATATGCGCAGAATGCATAAAGTAAATTAATTGTGTTTTCTCATATACGAAATAAGGTTGCATTGCGTTTTTATTTTATTTTCCGTTTAAAGTATTTTTCGGATATATTTGAATCAAATAATTTAATAATAACGGAAAATCTAAACTTAGTATATAAAGGCGCTTAATAAAGCTTAGTACAAATACATGACAAGGTTGCTTTAAAAGCTACAAGAAACAGTCAAGTTTTGAATCTCTTTTATATTAATTGAAAGCAACTTTGTGAAATTTTGTGAACAATCACGTTAGCCAATATCATAGGTGAAAAAGTGTGCCCACAGATGAGAAGCGAACTCATGACCCATGGTTTACGAGACCAGTGCTCGAGCCACTGAGCTACCAGGGCTCTCTTGTGTCCAATTAATTGTAATATTTACGTATAAAGCCATTAGAATTTGAATTGGAAATTCAATTTACAGATTTATGTCCCATTTCTAAATAAATTTTAAAAATGCATATATTCACTTAATGCTTGCAATAGGCATTCAGTAGTACACAGTGTCGTAAACAATGTGAAATCCACATGGATTCATTTAGAATGTTGTAAGTAAGAGAATTTGCTTTATCATATATATCACGAAGCAAGTATGCCATATGAAGCTTATTTCGCTTGAAAGCGAGGAATGTTAGGCAACATATAAATGTCCTATTTGGAAGATTTATCCTAACTTATTTCGATAACATTTCGATAGTTCACCTTAAACTTACTAAGCAAGCGTGAAATCTCAAAGTCTACAGAATGGTTATTTGTGCATAGATTGTTTTCGTGAATATTTTCATCGATATATACAAGAAGATTTCTTTGAAATCTTTCAAATATCATCATGTTTTCATGTTCCGAAGTTAAGCGAATAGAGGAATATTCTTAGCTGGCATATTTATCCGACATAATGAAAATGTTAAAAGTAAATAGCGAGGTCTTTTGTATGTTCAGTTTACAAATAAATATCTACAGACCTGGTCAACTGTGTGCATAATATTTTCATATAAAATTTCCGTGTGTACGCTTGTGCATTTCACACAGAATTTAATCCAATATGCGCAGAATGCATAAAGTAAATTAATTGTGTTTTCTCATATTCGAAATAAGGTTGCATTGGGTTTTTATTTTATTTTCCGTTTAAAGTATTTTGCGGATATATTTGAATCAAATAATTTAATTATAACGGAAAATCTAAACTTAGTATATAAAGGCGCTTAATAAAGCTTAGCACAAATACATGACAAGGTTGCTTTAAAAGCTACAAGAAACAGTCAAGTTTTGAATCTCTTTTATATTAATTGAAAGCAACTTTGTGAAATTTTGTGAACAATCACGTTAGCCAATATCATAGGTGAAAAAGTGTGCCCACAGATGAGAAGCGAACTCATGACCCATGGTTAACGAGACCAGTGCTCGAGCCACTGAGCTACCAGGGCTCTCTTGTGTCCAATTAATTGTAATATTTACGTATAAAGCCATTAGAATTTGAATTGGAAATTCAATTTACAGATTTATGTCCCATTTCTAAATAAATTTTAAAAATGCATATATTCACTTAATGCTTGCAATAGGCATTCAGTAGTACAAAGTGTCGTAAACAATGTGAAATCCACATGGATACATTTAGAATGTTGTAAGAAAGAGAATTTGCTTTATTATATATATCACGAAGCAAGTATGCCATATGAAGCTTATTTCGCTTGAAAGCGAGGAATGTTAGGCAACATATAAATGTCCTATTTGGAAGATTTATCCTAACTTATTTCGATAATATTTCGATAGTTCTCCTTAATCTTACTAAGCAAGCGTGAAATCTCAAAATTTAGAGAATGGTTTTTTGTGTATAGATTGTTTTCGTGAATATTTTCATCGATATATACAAGAAGATTTCTTTGAAATCTTTCAAATATCATCATGTTTTCATGTTCCGATGTTAAGCGAATAGAGGAATATTCTTAGCTGGCATATTTATCCGACATAATGAAAATGTTAAAAGTAAATAGCGAGGTCTTTTGTATGTTCAGTTTACAAATAAATATCTACAGACCTGGTCAACTGTGTGCATAATATTTTCATATAAAATTTCCATGTGTAAGCTTGTGCATTTCACACAGAATTTAATCCAATATGCGCAGAATGCATAAAGTAAATTAATTGTGTTTTCTCATATACGAAATAAGGTTGCATTGCGTTTTTATTTTATTTTCCGTTTAAAGTATTTTTCGGATATATTTGAATCAAATAATTTAATTATAACGGAAAATCTAAACTTAGTATATAAAGGCGCTTAATAAAGCTTAGTACAAATACATGACAAGGTTGCTTTAAAAGCTACAAGAAACAGTCAAGTTTTGAATCTCTTTTATATTAATTGAAAGCAACTTTGTGAAATTTTGTGAACAATCACGTTAGCCAATATCATAGGTGAAAAAGTGTGCCCACAAATGAGAAGCGAACTCATGACCCATGGTTAACGAGACCAGTGCTCGAGCCACTGAGCTACCAGGGCTCTCTTGTGTCCAATTAATTGTAATATTTACGTATAAAGCCATTAGAATTTGAATTGGAAATTCAATTTACAGATTTATGTCCCATTTCTAAATAAATTTTAAAATGCATATATTCACTTAATGCTTGCAATAGGCATTCAGTAGTACACAGTGTCGTAAACAATGTGAAATCCACATGGATTCATTTAGAATGTTGTAAGTAAGAGAATTTGCTTTATCATATATATCACGAAGCAAGTATGCCATATGAAGCTTATTTCGCTTGAAAGCGAGGAATGTTAGGCAACATATAAATGTCCTATTTGGAAGATTTATCCTAACTTATTTCGATAATATTTCGATAGTTCTCCTTAATCTTACTAAGCAAGCGTGAAATCTCAAAATTTAGAGAATGGTTTTTTGTGTATAGATTGTTTTCGTGAATATTTTCATCGATATATACAAGAAGATTTCTTTGAAATCTTTCAAATATCATCATGTTTTCATGTTCCGATGTTAAGCGAATAGAGGAATATTCTTAGCTGGCATATTTATCCGACATAATGAAAATGTTAAAAGTAAATAGCGAGGTCTTTTGTATGTTCAGTTTACAAATAAATATCTACAGACCTGGTCAACTGTGTGCATAATATTTTCATATAAAATTTCCGTGTGTAAGCTTGTGCATTTCACACAGAATTTAATCCAATATGCGCAGAATGCATAAAGTAAATTAATTGTGTTTTCTCATATTCGAAATAAGGTTGCATTGGGTTTTTATTTTATTTTCCGTTTAAAGTATTTTGCGGATATATTTGAATCAAATAATTTAATTATAACGGAAAATCTAAACTTAGTATATAAAGGCGCTTAATAAAGCTTAGTACAAATACATGACAAGGTTGCTTTAAAAGCTACAAGAAACAGTCAAGTTTTGAATCTCTTTTATATTAATTGAAAGCAACTTTGTGAAATTTTGTGAACAATCACGTTAGCCAATATCATAGGTGAAAAAGTGTGCCCAAGATGAGAAGCGAACTCATGACCCATGGTTAACGAGACCAGTGCTCGAGCCACTGAGCTACCAGGGCTCTCTTGTGTCCAATTAATTGTAATATTTACGTATAAAGCCATTAGAATTTGAATTGGAAATTCAATTTACAGATTTATGTCCCATTTCTAAATAAATTTTAAAAATGCATATATTCACTTAATGCTTGCAATAGGCATTCAGTAGTACACAGTGTCGTAAACAATGTGAAATCCATATGGATACATTTAGAATATTGTAAGTAAGAGAATTTGCTTTATTATATATATCACGAAGCAAGTATGCCATATGAAGCTTATTTCGCTTGAAAGCGAGCAATGTTAGGCAACATATAAATGTCCTATTTGGAAGATTTATCCTAACTTATTTCGATAATATTTCGATAGTTCTCCTTAATCTTACTAAGCAAGCGTGAAATCTCAAAATTTAGAGAATGGTTTTTTGTGTATAGATTGTTTTCGTGAATATTTTCATCGATATATACAAGAAGATTTCTTTGAAATCTTTCAAATATCATCATGTTTTCATGTTCCGATGTTAAGCGAATAGAGGAATATTCTTAGCTGGCATATTTATCCGACATAATGAAAATGTTAAAAGTAAATAGCGAGGTCTTTTGTATGTTCAGTTTACAAATAAATATCTACAGACCTGGTCAACTGTGTGCATAATATTTTCATATAAAATTTCCATGTGTAAGCTTGTGCATTTCACACAGAATTTAATCCAATATGCGCAGAATGCATAAAGTAAATTAATTGTGTTTTCTCATATACGAAATAAGGTTGCATTGCGTTTTTATTTTATTTTCCGTTTAAAGTATTTTTCGGATATATTTGAATCAAATAATTTAATAATAACGGAAAATCTAAACTTAGTATATAAAGGCGCTTAATAAAGCTTAGTACAAATACATGACAAGGTTGCTTTAAAAGCTACAAGAAACAGTCAAGTTTTGAATCTCTTTTATATTAATTGAAAGCAACTTTGTGAAATTTTGTGAACAATCACGTTAGCCAATACCATAGGTGAAAAAGTGTGCCCAAGATGAGAAGCGAACTCATGACCCATGGTTAACGAGACCAGTGCTCGAGCCACTGAGCTACCAGGGCTCTCTTGTGTCCAATTAATTGTAATATTTACGTATAAAGCCATTAGAATTTGAATTGGAAATTCAATTTACAGATTTATGTCCCATTTCTAAATAAATTTTAAAATGCATATATTCACTTAATGCTTGCAATAGGCATTCAGTAGTACAAAGTGTCGTAAACAATGTGAAATCCACATGGATACATTTGGAATGTTGTAGGAAAGAGAATTTGCTTTATTATATATATCACGAAGCAAGTATGCCATATGAAGCTTATTTCGCTTGAAAGCGAGCAATGTTAGGCAACATATAAATGTCCTATTTGGAAGATTTATCCTAACTTATTTCGATAATATTTCGATAGTTCTCCTTAATCTTACTAAGCAAGCGTGAAATCTCAAAATTTAGAGAATGGTTTTTTGTGTATAGATTGTTTTCGTGAATATTTTCATCGATATATACAAGAAGATTTCTTTGAAATCTTTCAAATATCATCATGTTTTCATGTTCCGATGTTAAGCGAATAGAGGAATATTCTTAGCTGGCATATTTATCCGACATAATGAAAATGTTAAAAGTAAATAGCGAGGTCTTTTGTATGTTCAGTTTACAAATAAATATCTACAGACCTGGTCAACTGTGTGCATAATATTTTCATATAAAATTTCCATGTGTAAGCTTGTGCATTTCACACAGAATTTAATCCAATATGCGCAGAATGCATAAAGTAAATTAATTGTGTTTTCTCATATACGAAATAAGGTTGCATTGCGTTTTTATTTTATTTTCCGTTTAAAGTATTTTTCGGATATATTTGAATCAAATAATTTAATAATAACGGAAAATCTAAACTTAGTATATAAAGGCGCTTAATAAAGCTTAGTACAAATACATGACAAGGTTGCTTTAAAAGCTACAAGAAACAGTCAAGTTTTGAATCTCTTTTATATTAATTGAAAGCAACTTTGTGAAATTTTGTGAACAATCACGTTAGCCAATATCATAGGTGAAAAAGTGTGCCCACAATGAGAAGCGAACTCATGACCCATGGTTAACGAGACCAGTGCTCGAGCCACTGAGCTACCAGGGCTCTCTTGTGTCCAATTAATTGTAATATTTACGTATAAAGCCATTAGAATTTGAATTGGAAATTCAATTTACAGATTTATGTCCCATTTCTAAATAAATTTTAAAAATGCATATATTCACTTAATGCTTGCAATAGGCATTCAGTAGTACACAGTGTCGTAAACAATGTGAAATCCACATGGATTCATTTAGAATGTTGTAAGTAAGAGAATTTGCTTTATCATATATATCACGAAGCAAGTATGCCATATGAAGCTTATTTCGCTTGAAAGCGAGGAATGTTAGGCAACATATAAATGTCCTATTTGGAAGATTTATCCTAACTTATTTCGATAATATTTCGATAGTTCTCCTTAATCTTACTAAGCAAGCGTGAAATCTCAAAATTTAGAGAATGGTTTTTTGTGTATAGATTGTTTTCGTGAATATTTTCATCGATATATACAAGAAGATTTCTTTGAAATCTTTCAAATATCATCATGTTTTCATGTTCCGATGTTAAGCGAATAGAGGAATATTCTTAGCTGGCATATTTATCCGACATAATGAAAATGTTAAAAGTAAATAGCGAGGTCTTTTGTATGTTCAGTTTACAAATAAATATCTACAGACCTGGTCAACTGTGTGCATAATATTTTCATATAAAATTTCCATGTGTAAGCTTGTGCATTTCACACAGAATTTAATCCAATATGCGCAGAATGCATAAAGTAAATTAATTGTGTTTTCTCATATTCGAAATAAGGTTGCATTGCGTTTTTATTTTATTTTCCGTTTAAAGTATTTTGCGGATATATTTGAATCAAATAATTTAATTATAACGGAAAATCTAAACTTAGTATATAAAGGCGCTTAATAAAGCTTAGTACAAATACATGACAAGGTTGCTTTAAAAGCTACAAGAAACAGTCAAGTTTTGAATCTCTTTTATATTAATTGAAAGCAACTTTGTGAAATTTTGTGAACAATCACGTTAGCCAATATCATAGGTGAAAAAGTGTGCCCACAAATGAGAAGCGAACTCATGACCCATGGTTAACGAGACCAGTGCTCGAGCCACTGAGCTACCAGGGCTCTCTTGTGTCCAATTAATTGTAATATTTACGTATAAAGCCATTAGAATTTGAATTGGAAATTCAATTTACAGATTTATGTCCCATTTCTAAATAAATTTTAAAAATGCATATATTCACTTAATGCTTGCAATAGGCATTCAGTAGTACACAGTGTCGTAAACAATGTGAAATCCACATGGATTCATTTAGAATGTTGTAAGAAAGAGAATTTGCTTTATTATATATATCACGAAGCAAGTATGCCATATGAAGCTTATTTCGCTTGAAAGCGAGGAATGTTAGGCAACATATAAATGTCCTATTTGGAAGATTTATCCTAACTTATTTCGATAATATTTCGATAGTTCTCCTTAATCTTACTAAGCAAGCGTGAAATCTCAAAATTTAGAGAATGGTTTTTTGTGTATAGATTGTTTTCGTGAATATTTTCATCGATATATACAAGAAGATTTCTTTGAAATCTTTCAAATATCATCATGTTTTCATGTTCCGATGTTAAGCGAATAGAGGAATATTCTTAGCTGGCATATTTATCCGACATAATGAAAATGTTAAAAGTAAATAGCGAGGTCTTTTGTATGTTCAGTTTACAAATAAATATCTACAGACCTGGTAAACTGTGTGCATAATATTTTCATATAAAATTTCCATGTGTAAGCTTGTGCATTTCACACAGAATTTAATCCAATATGCGCAGAATGCATAAAGTAAATTAATTGTGTTTTCTCATATACGAAATAAGGTTGCATTGCGTTTTTATTTTATTTTCCGTTTAAAGTATTTTTCGGATATATTTGAATCAAATAATTTAATAATAACGGAAAATCTAAACTTAGTATATAAAGGCGCTTAATAAAGCTTAGTACAAATACATGACAAGGTTGCTTTAAAAGCTACAAGAAACAGTCAAGTTTTGAATCTCTTTTATATTAATTGAAAGCAACTTTGTGAAATTTTGTGAACAATCACGTTAGCCAATATCATAGGTGAAAAAGTGTGCCCACAATGAGAAGCGAACTCATGACCCATGGTTAACGAGACCAGTGCTCGAGCCACTGAGCTACCAGGGCTCTCTTGTGTCCAATTAATTGTAATATTTACGTATAAAGCCATTAGAATTTGAATTGGAAATTCAATTTACAGATTTATGTCCCATTTCTAAATAAATTTTAAAAATGCATATATTCACTTAATGCTTGCAATAGGCATTCAGTAGTACACAGTGTCGTAAACAATGTGAAATCCACATGGATTCATTTAGAATGTTGTAAGTAAGAGAATTTGCTTTATCATATATATCACGAAGCAAGTATGCCATATGAAGCTTATTTCGCTTGAAAGCGAGGAATGTTAGGCAACATATAAATGTCCTATTTGGAAGATTTATCCTAACTTATTTCGATAATATTTCGATAGTTCTCCTTAATCTTACTAAGCAAGCGTGAAATCTCAAAATTTAGAGAATGGTTTTTTGTGTATAGATTGTTTTCGTGAATATTTTCATCGATATATACAAGAAGATTTCTTTGAAATCTTTCAAATATCATCATGTTTTCATGTTCCGATGTTAAGCGAATAGAGGAATATTCTTAGCTGGCATATTTATCCGACATAATGAAAATGTTAAAAGTAAATAGCGAGGTCTTTTGTATGTTCAGTTTACAAATAAATATCTACAGACCTGGTCAACTGTGTGCATAATATTTTCATATAAAATTTCCATGTGTAAGCTTGTGCATTTCACACAGAATTTAATCCAATATGCGCAGAATGCATAAAGTAAATTAATTGTGTTTTCTCATATACGAAATAAGGTTGCATTGCGTTTTTATTTTATTTTCCGTTTAAAGTATTTTTCGGATATATTTGAATCAAATAATTTAATAATAACGGAAAATCTAAACTTAGTATATAAAGGCGCTTAATAAAGCTTAGTACAAATACATGACAAGGTTGCTTTAAAAGCTACAAGAAACAGTCAAGTTTTGAATCTCTTTTATATTAATTGAAAGCAACTTTGTGAAATTTTGTGAACAATCACGTTAGCCAATATCATAGGTGAAAAAGTGTGCCCAAGATGAGAAGCGAACTCATGACCCATGGTTAACGAGACCAGTGCTCGAGCCACTGAGCTACCAGGGCTCTCTTGTGTCCAATTAATTGTAATATTTACGTATAAAGCCATTAGAATTTGAATTGGAAATTCAATTTACAGATTTATGTCCCATTTCTAAATAAATTTTAAAAATGCATATATTCACTTAATGCTTGCAATAGGCATTCAGTAGTACACAGTGTCGTAAACAATGTGAAATCCACATGGATACATTTAGAATGTTGTAAGAAAGAGAATTTGCTTTATCATATATATCACGAAGCAAGTATGCCATATCAAGCTTATTTCGCTTGAAAGCGAGGAATGTTAGGCAACATATAAATGTCCTATTTGGAAGATTTATCCTAACTTATTTCGATAATATTTCGATAGTTCTCCTTAATCTTACTAAGCAAGCGTGAAATCTCAAAGTTTACAGAATGGTTATTTGTGCATAGATTGTTTTCGTGAATATTTTCATCGATATATACAAGAAGATTTCTTTGAAATCTTTCAAATATCATCATGTTTTCATGTTCCGAAGTTAAGCGAATAGAGGAATATTCTTAGCTGGCATATTTATCCGACATAATGAAAATGTTAAAAGTAAATAGCGAGGTCTTTTGTATGTTCAGTTTACAAATAAATATCTACAGACCTGGTCAACTGTGTGCATAATATTTTCATATAAAATTTCCGTGTGTACGCTTGTGCATTTCACACAGAATTTAATCCAATATGCGCAGAATGCATAAAGTAAATTAATTGTGTTTTCTCATATTCGAAATAAGGTTGCATTGGGTTTTTATTTTATTTTCCGTTTAAAGTATTTTGCGGATATATTTGAATCAAATAATTTAATTATAACGGAAAATCTAAACTTAGTATATAAAGGCGCTTAATAAAGCTTAGCACAAATACATGACAAGGTTGCTTTAAAAGCTACAAGAAACAGTCAAGTTTTGAAGCTCTTTTATATTAATTGAAAGCAACTTTGTGAAATTTTGTGAACAATCACGTTAGCAAAGATCATAGGTGAAAAAGTGTGCCCCAGATGAGAATCGAACTCATGACCCCTGGTTTACGAGACCAGTGCTCTAGCCACTGAGCTACAAGGGCTCTCTTGTGACCAATTAATTGTAATATTTACGTATAAAGCCATTAGAATTTGAATTGGAAATTCAATTTACAGATTTATGTCCCATTTCTAAATAAATTTTAAAAATGCATATATTCACTTAATGCTTGCAATAGGCATTCAGTAGTACACAGTGTCGTAAACAATGTGAAATCCATATGGATACATTTAGAATATTGTAAGTAAGAGAATTTGCTTTATCATATATATCACGAAGCATGTATGGCATATCAAGCTCATTTCGCTTGAAAGCAAGGAAAGTTAGGTAACATATAAAAGTCCTATTTGGAAGATTTATCCTAACTTATTTCGATAACATTTCGATAGTTCACCTTAAACTTACTAAGCAAGCGTGAAATCTCAAAGTTTACAGAATGGTTATTTGTGCATAGATTGTTTTCGTGAATATTTTCATCGATATATACAAGAAGATTTCTTTGAAATCTTTCAAATATCATCATTTTTTCATGTCCTGAAGTTAAGCGAATAGAGGAATATTCTTAGCTGGCATATTTATCCGACATAATGAAAATGTTAAAAGTAAATAGCGAGGTCTTTTGTATGTTCAGTTTACAAATAAATATCTACAGACCTGGTCAACTGTGTGCATAATATTTTCATATAAAATTTCCATGTGTAAGCTTGTGCATTTCACACAGAATTTAATCCAATATGCGCAGAATGCATAAAGTAAATTAATTGTGTTTTCTCATATTCGAAATAAGGTTGCATTGGGTTTTTATTTTATTTTCCGTTTAAAGTATTTTGCGGATATATTTGAATCAAATAATTTAATTATAACGGAAAATCTAAACTTAGTATATAAAGGCGCTTAATAAAGCTTAGTACAAATACATGACAAGGTTGCTTTAAAAGCTACAAGAAACAGTCAAGTTTTGAAGCTCTTTTATATTAATTGAAAGCAACTTTGTGAAATTTTGTGAACAATCACGTTAGCAAAGATCATAGGTGAAAAAGTGTGCCCCAGATGAGAATCGAACTCATGACCCCTGGTTTACGAGACCAGTGCTCTAGCCACTGAGCTACAAGGGCTCTCTTGTGACCAATTAATTGTAATATTTACGTATAAAGCCATTAGAATTTGAATTGGAAATTCAATTTACAGATTTATGTCCCATTTCTAAATAAATTTTAAAATGCATATATTCACTTAATGCTTGCAATAGGCATTCAGTAGTACACAGTGTCGTAAACAATGTGAAATCCACATGGATTCATTTAGAATGTTGTAAGTAAGAGAATTTGCTTTATCATATATATCACGAAGCAAGTATGGCATATCAAGCTCATTTCGCTTGAAAGCAAGGAAAGTTAGGCAACATATAAAAGTCCTATTTGGAAGATTTATCCTAACTTATTTCGATAACATTTCGATAGTTCACCTTAAACCTACTAAGCAAGCGCGAAATCTCAAAGTTTACAGAATGGTTATTTGTGCATAGATTGTTTTCGTGAATATTTTCATCGATATATACAAGAAGATTTCTTTGAAATCTTTCAAATATCATCATTTTTTCATGTTCCTGAAGTTAAGCGAATAGAGGAATATTCTTAGCTGGCATATTTATCCGACATAATGAAAATGTTAAAAGTAAATAGCGAGGTCTTTTGTATGTTCAGTTTACAAATAAATATCCACAGACCTGGTCAACTGTGTGCATAATATTTTCATATAAAATTTCCGTGTGTACGCTTGTGCATTTCACACAGAATTTAATCCAATATGCGCAGAATGCATAAAGTAAATTAATTGTGTTTTCTCATATTCGAAATAAGGTTGCATTGGGTTTTTATTTTATTTTCCGTTTAAAGTATTTTGCGGATATATTTGAATCAAATAATTTAATTATAACGGAAAATCTAAACTTAGTATATAAAGGCGCTTAATAAAGCTTAGCACAAATACATGACAAGGTTGCTTTAAAAGCTACAAGAAACAGTCAAGTTTTGAAGCTCTTTTATATTAATTGAAAGCAACTTTGTGAAATTTTGTGAACAATCACGTTAGCAAAGATCATAGGTGAAAAAGTGTGCCCCAGATGAGAATCGAACTCATGACCCCTGGTTTACGAGACCAGTGCTCTAGCCACTGAGCTACAAGGGCTCTCTTGTGACCAATTAATTGTAATATTTACGTATAAAGCCATTAGAATTTGAATTGGAAATTCAATTTACAGATTTATGTCCCATTTCTAAATAAATTTTAAAAATGCATATATTCACTTAATGCTTGCAATAGGCATTCAGTAGTACACAGTGTCGTAAACAATGTGAAATCCACATGGATTCATTTAGAATGTTGTAAGAAAGAGAATTTGCTTTATTATATATATCACGAAGCAAGTATGCCATATGAAGCTCATTTCGCTTGAAAGCGAGGAAAGTTAGGTAACATATAAAAGTCCTATTTGGAAGATTTATCCTAACTTATTTCGATAACATTTCGATAGTTCTCCTTAAACTTACTAAGCAAGCGTGAAATCTCAAAGTTTACAGAATGGTTATTTGTGCATAGATTGTTTTCGTGAATATTTTCATCGATATATACAAGAAGATTTCTTTGAAATCTTTCAAATATCATCATTTTTTCATGTCCTGAAGTTAAGCGAATAGAGGAATATTCTTAGCTGGCATATTTATCCGACATAATGAAAATGTTAAAAGTAAATAGCGAGGTCTTTTGTATGTTCAGTTTACAAATAAATATCCACAGACCTGGTCAACTGTGTGCATAATATTTTCATATAAAATTTCCGTGTGTACGCTTGTGCATTTCACACAGAATTTAATCCAATATGCGCAGAATGCATAAAGTAAATTAATTGTGTTTTCTCATATACGAAATAAGGTTGCATTGCGTTTTTATTTTATTTTCCGTTTAAAGTATTTTGCGGATATATTTGAATCAAATAATTTAATTATAACGGAAAATCTAAACTTAGTATATAAAGGCGCTTAATAAAGCTTAGCACAAATACATGACAAGGTTGCTTTAAAAGCTACAAGAAACAGTCAAGTTTTGAATCTCTTTTATATTAATTGAAAGCAACTTTGTGAAATTTTGTGAACAATCACGTTAGCCAATATCATAGGTGAAAAAGTGTGCCCCAGATGAGAAGCGAACTCATGACCCATGGTTAACGAGACCAGTGCTCGAGCCACTGAGCTACCAGGGCTCTCTTGTGTCCAATTAATTGTAATATTTACGTATAAAGCCATTAGAATTTGAATTGGAAATTCAATTTACAGATTTATGTCCCATTTCTAAATAAATTTTAAAAATGCATATATTCACTTAATGCTTGCAATAGGCATTCAGTAGTACACAGTGTCGTAAACAATGTGAAATCCATATGGATACATTTAGAATATTGTAAGTAAGAGAATTTGCTTTATCATATATATCACGAAGCAAGTATGGCATATCAAGCTCATTTCGCTTGAAAGCAAGGAAAGTTAGGTAACATATAAAAGTCCTATTTGGAAGATTTATCCTAACTTATTTCGATAACATTTCGATAGTTCTCCTTAAACTTACTAAGCAAGCGTGAAATCTCAAAGTTTACAGAATGGTTATTTGTGCATAGATTGTTTTCGTGAATATTTTCATCGATATATACAAGAAGATTTCTTTGAAATCTTTCAAATATCATCATTTTTTCATGTTCCGAAGTTAAGCGAATAGAGGAATATTCTTAGCTGGCATATTTATCCGACATAATGAAAATGTTAAAAGTAAATAGCGAGGTCTTTTGTATGTTCAGTTTACAAATAAATATCCACAGACCTGGTCAACTGTGTGCATAATATTTTCATATAAAATTTCCGTGTGTACGCTTGTGCATTTCACACAGAATTTAATCCAATATGCGCAGAATGCATAAAGTAAATTAATTGTGTTTTCTCATATTCGAAATAAGGTTGCATTGGGTTTTTATTTTATTTTCCGTTTAAAGTATTTTGCGGATATATTTGAATCAAATAATTTAATTATAACGGAAAATCTAAACTTAGTATATAAAGGCGCTTAATAAAGCTTAGCACAAATACATGACAAGGTTGCTTTAAAAGCTACAAGAAACAGTCAAGTTTTGAAGCTCTTTTATATTAATTGAAAGCAACTTTGTGAAATTTTGTGAACAATCACGTTAGCAAAGATCATAGGTGAAAAAGTGTGCCCCAGATGAGAATCGAACTCATGACCCCTGGTTAACGAGACCAGTGCTCGAGCCACTGAGCTACAAGGGCTCTCTTGTGACCAATTAATTGTAATATTTACGTATAAAGCCATTAGAATTTGAATTGGAAATTCAATTTACAGATTTATGTCCCATTTCTAAATAAATTTTAAAAATGCATATATTCACTTAATGCTTGCAATAGGCATTCAGTAGTACACAGTGTCGTAAACAATGTGAAATCCACATGGATTCATTTAGAATGTTGTAAGTAAGAGAATTTGCTTTATCATATATATCACGAAGCAAGTATGCCATATCAAGCTTATTTCGCTTGAAAGCAAGGAATGTTGGGCAACATATAAATGTCCTATTTGGAAGATTTATCCTAACTTATTTCGATAACATTTCGATAGTTCTCCTTAAACTTACTAAGCAAGCGTGAAATCTCAAAGTTTACAGAATGGTTATTTGTGCATAGATTGTTTTCGTGAATATTTTCATCGATATATACAAGAAGATTTCTTTGAAATCTTTCAAATATCATCATGTTTTCATGTTCCGAAGTTAAGCGAATAGAGGAATATTCTTAGCTGGCATATTTATCCGACATAATGAAAATGTTAAAAGTAAATAGCGAGGTCTTTTGTATGTTCAGTTTACAAATAAATATCTACAGACCTGGTCAACTGTGTGCATAATATTTTCATATAAAATTTCCGTGTGTACGCTTGTGCATTTCACACAGAATTTAATCCAATATGCGCAGAATGCATAAAGTAAATTAATTGTGTTTTCTCATATTCGAAATAAGGTTGCATTGGGTTTTTATTTTATTTTCCGTTTAAAGTATTTTGCGGATATATTTGAATCAAATAATTTAATAATAACGGAAAATCTAAACTTAGTATATAAAGGCGCTTAATAAAGCTTAGCACAAATACATGACAAGGTTGCTTTAAAAGCTACAAGAAACAGTCAAGTTTTGAAGCTCTTTTATATTAATTGAAAGCAACTTTGTGAAATTTTGTGAACAATCACGTTAGCCAAGATCATAGGTGAAAAAGTGTGCCCCAGATGAGAAGCGAACTCATGACCCATGGTTAACGAGACCAGTGCTCGAGCCACTGAGCTACAAGGGCTCTCTTGTGTCCAATTAATTGTAATATTTACGTATAAAGCCATTAGAATTTGAATTGGAAATTCAATTTACAGATTTATGTCCCATTTCTAAATAAATTTTAAAAATGCATATATTCACTTAATGCTTGCAATAGGCATTCAGTAGTACACAGTGTCGTAAACAATGTGAAATCCATATGGATACATTTAGAATATTGTAAGTAAGAGAATTTGCTTTATCATATATATCACGAAGCATGTATGGCATATCAAGCTCATTTCGCTTGAAAGCAAGGAAAGTTAGGTAACATATAAAAGTCCTATTTGGAAGATTTATCCTAACTTATTTCGATAACATTTCGATAGTTCACCTTAAACCTACTAAGCAAGCGCGAAATCTCAAAGTTTACAGAATGGTTATTTGTGCATAGATTGTTTTCGTGAATATTTTCATCGATATATACAAGAAGATTTCTTTGAATTCTTTCAAATATCATCATTTTTTCATGTCCTGAAGTTAAGCGAATAGAGGAATATTCTTAGCTGGCATATTTATCCGACATAATGAAAATGTTAAAAGTAAATAGCGAGGTCTTTTGTATGTTCAGTTTACAAATAAATATCCACAGACCTGGTCAACTGTGTGCATAATATTTTCATATAAAATTTCCGTGTGTACGCTTGTGCATTTCACACAGAATTTAATCCAATATGCGCAGAATGCATAAAGTAAATTAATTGTGTTTTCTCATATTCGAAATAAGGTTGCATTGGGTTTTTATTTTATTTTCCGTTTAAAGTATTTTGCGGATATATTTGAATCAAATAATTTAATTATAACGGAAAATCTAAACTTAGTATATAAAGGCGCTTAATAAAGCTTAGCACAAATACATGACAAGGTTGCTTTAAAAGCTACAAGAAACAGTCAAGTTTTGAAGCTCTTTTATATTAATTGAAAGCAACATTGTGAAATTTTGTGAACAATCACGTTAGCAAAGATCATAGGTGAAAAAGTGTGCCCCAGATGAGAATCGAACTCATGACCCCTGGTTTACGAGACCAGTGCTCTAGCCACTGAGCTACAAGGGCTCTCTTGTGACCAATTAATTGTAATATTTACGTATAAAGCCATTAGAATTTGAATTGGAAATTCAATTTACAGATTTATGTCCCATTTCTAAATAAATTTTAAAAATGCATATATTCACTTAATGCTTGCAATAGGCATTCAGTAGTACACAGTGTCGTAAACAATGTGAAATCCATATGGATACATTTAGAATATTGTAAGTAAGAGAATTTGCTTTATCATATATATCACGAAGCATGTATGGCATATCAAGCTCATTTCGCTTGAAAGCAAGGAAAGTTAGGTAACATATAAAAGTCCTATTTGGAAGATTTATCCTAACTTATTTCGATAACATTTCGATAGTTCACCTTAAACCTACTAAGCAAGCGCGAAATCTCAAAGTTTACAGAATGGTTATTTGTGCATAGATTGTTTTCGTGAATATTTTCATCGATATATACAAGAAGATTTCTTTGAAATCTTTCAAATATCATCATTTTTTCATGTCCTGAAGTTAAGCGAATAGAGGAATATTCTTAGCTGGCATATTTATCCGACATAATGAAAATGTTAAAAGTAAATAGCGAGGTCTTTTGTATGTTCAGTTTACAAATAAATATCCACAGACCTGGTCAACTGTGTGCATAATATTTTCATATAAAATTTCCGTGTGTACGCTTGTGCATTTCACACAGAATTTAATCCAATATGCGCAGAATGCATAAAGTAAATTAATTGTGTTTTCTCATATTCGAAATAAGGTTGCATTGGGTTTTTATTTTATTTTCCGTTTAAAGTATTTTGCGGATATATTTGAATCAAATAATTTAATTATAACGGAAAATCTAAACTTAGTATATAAAGGCGCTTAATAAAGCTTAGCACAAATACATGACAAGGTTGCTTTAAAAGCTACAAGAAACAGTCAAGTTTTGAAGCTCTTTTATATTAATTGAAAGCAACTTTGTGAAATTTTGTGAACAATCACGTTAGCAAAGATCATAGGTGAAAAAGTGTGCCCCAGATGAGAATCGAACTCATGACCCCTGGTTTACGAGACCAGTGCTCTAGCCACTGAGCTACAAGGGCTCTCTTGTGACCAATTAATTGTAATATTTACGTATAAAGCCATTAGAATTTGAATTGGAAATTCAATTTACAGATTTATGTCCCATTTCTAAATAAATTTTAAAAATGCATATATTCACTTAATGCTTGCAATAGGCATTCAGTAGTACACAGTGTCGTAAACAATGTGAAATCCATATGGATACATTTAGAATATTGTAAGTAAGAGAATTTGCTTTATCATATATATCACGAAGCATGTATGGCATATCAAGCTCATTTCGCTTGAAAGCAAGGAAAGTTAGGTAACATATAAAAGTCCTATTTGGAAGATTTATCCTAACTTATTTCGATAACATTTCGATAGTTCTCCTTAAACTTACTAAGCAAGCGTGAAATCTCAAAGTTTACAGAATGGTTATTTGTGCATAGATTGTTTTCGTGAATATTTTCATCGATATATACAAGAAGATTTCTTTGAAATCTTTCAAATATCATCATGTTTTCATGTTCCGAAGTTAAGCGAATAGAGGAATATTCTTAGCTGGCATATTTATCCGACATAATGAAAATGTTAAAAGTAAATAGCGAGGTCTTTTGTATGTTCAGTTTACAAATAAATATCCACAGACCTGGTCAACTGTGTGCATAATATTTTCATATAAAATTTCCGTGTGTACGCTTGTGCATTTCACACAGAATTTAATCCAATATGCGCAGAATGCATAAAGTAAATTAATTGTGTTTTCTCATATTCGAAATAAGGTTGCATTGGGTTTTTATTTTATTTTCCGTTTAAAGTATTTTGCGGATATATTTGAATCAAATAATTTAATTATAACGGAAAATCTAAACTTAGTATATAAAGGCGCTTAATAAAGCTTAGCACAAATACATGACAAGGTTGCTTTAAAAGCTACAAGAAACAGTCAAGTTTTGAAGCTCTTTTATATTAATTGAAAGCAACTTTGTGAAATTTTGTGAACAATCACGTTAGCAAAGATCATAGGTGAAAAAGTGTGCCCCAGATGAGAATCGAACTCATGACCCCTGGTTTACGAGACCAGTGCTCTAGCCACTGAGCTACAAGGGCTCTCTTGTGACCAATTAATTGTAATATTTACGTATAAAGCCATTAGAATTTGAATTGGAAATTCAATTTACAGATTTATGTCCCATTTCTAAATAAATTTTAAAAATGCATATATTCACTTAATGCTTGCAATAGGCATTCAGTAGTACACAGTGTCGTAAACAATGTGAAATCCATATGGATACATTTAGAATATTGTAAGTAAGAGAATTTGCTTTATCATATATATCACGAAGCATGTATGGCATATCAAGCTCATTTCGCTTGAAAGCAAGGAAAGTTAGGTAACATATAAAAGTCCTATTTGGAAGATTTATCCTAACTTATTTCGATAACATTTCGATAGTTCACCTTAAACCTACTAAGCAAGCGCGAAATCTCAAAGTTTACAGAATGGTTATTTGTGCATAGATTGTTTTCGTGAATATTTTCATCGATATATACAAGAAGATTTCTTTGAATTCTTTCAAATATCATCATGTTTTCATGTCCTGAAGTTAAGCGAATAGAGGAATATTCTTAGCTGGCATATTTATCCGACATAATGAAAATGTTAAAAGTAAATAGCGAGGTCTTTTGTATGTTCAGTTTACAAATAAATATCCACAGACCTGGTCAACTGTGTGCATAATATTTTCATATAAAATTTCCGTGTGTACGCTTGTGCATTTCACACAGAATTTAATCCAATATGCGCAGAATGCATAAAGTAAATTAATTGTGTTTTCTCATATTCGAAATAAGGTTGCATTGGGTTTTTATTTTATTTTCCGTTTAAAGTATTTTGCGGATATATTTGAATCAAATAATTTAATTATAACGGAAAATCTAAACTTAGTATATAAAGGCGCTTAATAAAGCTTAGCACAAATACATGACAAGGTTGCTTTAAAAGCTACAAGAAACAGTCAAGTTTTGAAGCTCTTTTATATTAATTGAAAGCAACTTTGTGAAATTTTGTGAACAATCACGTTAGCAAAGATCATAGGTGAAAAAGTGTGCCCCAGATGAGAATCGAACTCATGACCCCTGGTTTACGAGACCAGTGCTCTAGCCACTGAGCTACAAGGGCTCTCTTGTGACCAATTAATTGTAATATTTACGTATAAAGCCATTAGAATTTGAATTGGAAATTCAATTTACAGATTTATGTCCCATTTCTAAATAAATTTTAAAAATGCATATATTCACTTAATGCTTGCAATAGGCATTCAGTAGTACACAGTGTCGTAAACAATGTGAAATCCATATGGATACATTTAGAATATTGTAAGTAAGAGAATTTGCTTTATCATATATATCACGAAGCATGTATGGCATATCAAGCTCATTTCGCTTGAAAGCAAGGAAAGTTAGGTAACATATAAAAGTCCTATTTGGAAGATTTATCCTAACTTATTTCGATAACATTTCGATAGTTCTCCTTAAACTTACTAAGCAAGCGTGAAATCTCAAAGTTTACAGAATGGTTATTTGTGCATAGATTGTTTTCGTGAATATTTTCATCGATATATACAAGAAGATTTCTTTGAATTCTTTCAAATATCATCATTTTTTCATGTCCTGAAGTTAAGCGAATAGAGGAATATTCTTAGCTGGCATATTTATCCGACATAATGAAAATGTTAAAAGTAAATAGCGAGGTCTTTTGTATGTTCAGTTTACAAATAAATATCCACAGACCTGGTCAACTGTGTGCATAATATTTTCATATAAAATTTCCGTGTGTACGCTTGTGCATTTCACACAGAATTTAATCCAATATGCGCAGAATGCATAAAGTAAATTAATTGTGTTTTCTCATATTCGAAATAAGGTTGCATTGGGTTTTTATTTTATTTTCCGTTTAAAGTATTTTGCGGATATATTTGAATCAAATAATTTAATTATAACGGAAAATCTAAACTTAGTATATAAAGGCGCTTAATAAAGCTTAGCACAAATACATGACAAGGTTGCTTTAAAAGCTACAAGAAACAGTCAAGTTTTGAAGCTCTTTTATATTAATTGAAAGCAACTTTGTGAAATTTTGTGAACAATCACGTTAGCAAAGATCATAGGTGAAAAAGTGTGCCCCAGATGAGAATCGAACTCATGACCCCTGGTTTACGAGACCAGTGCTCTAGCCACTGAGCTACAAGGGCTCTCTTGTGACCAATTAATTGTAATATTTACGTATAAAGCCATTAGAATTTGAATTGGAAATTCAATTTACAGATTTATGTCCCATTTCTAAATAAATTTTAAAAATGCATATATTCACTTAATGCTTGCAATAGGCATTCAGTAGTACACAGTGTCGTAAACAATGTGAAATCCATATGGATACATTTAGAATATTGTAAGTAAGAGAATTTGCTTTATCATATATATCACGAAGCATGTATGGCATATCAAGCTCATTTCGCTTGAAAGCAAGGAAAGTTAGGTAACATATAAAAGTCCTATTTGGAAGATTTATCCTAACTTATTTCGATAACATTTCGATAGTTCTCCTTAAACTTACTAAGCAAGCGTGAAATCTCAAAGTTTACAGAATGGTTATTTGTGCATAGATTGTTTTCGTGAATATTTTCATCGATATATACAAGAAGATTTCTTTGAAATCTTTCAAATATCATCATTTTTTCATGTCCTGAAGTTAAGCGAATAGAGGAATATTCTTAGCTGGCATATTTATCCGACATAATGAAAATGTTAAAAGTAAATAGCGAGGTCTTTTGTATGTTCAGTTTACAAATAAATATCCACAGACCTGGTCAACTGTGTGCATAATATTTTCATATAAAATTTCCGTGTGTACGCTTGTGCATTTCACACAGAATTTAATCCAATATGCGCAGAATGCATAAAGTAAATTAATTGTGTTTTCTCATATTCGAAATAAGGTTGCATTGGGTTTTTATTTTATTTTCCGTTTAAAGTATTTTGCGGATATATTTGAATCAAATAATTTAATTATAACGGAAAATCTAAACTTAGTATATAAAGGCGCTTAATAAAGCTTAGCACAAATACATGACAAGGTTGCTTTAAAAGCTACAAGAAACAGTCAAGTTTTGAAGCTCTTTTATATTAATTGAAAGCAACTTTGTGAAATTTTGTGAACAATCACGTTAGCAAAGATCATAGGTGAAAAAGTGTGCCCCAGATGAGAATCGAACTCATGACCCCTGGTTTACGAGACCAGTGCTCTAGCCACTGAGCTACAAGGGCTCTCTTGTGACCAATTAATTGTAATATTTACGTATAAAGCCATTAGAATTTGAATTGGAAATTCAATTTACAGATTTATGTCCCATTTCTAAATAAATTTTAAAAATGCATATATTCACTTAATGCTTGCAATAGGCATTCAGTAGTACACAGTGTCGTAAACAATGTGAAATCCATATGGATACATTTAGAATATTGTAAGTAAGAGAATTTGCTTTATCATATATATCACGAAGCATGTATGGCATATCAAGCTCATTTCGCTTGAAAGCAAGGAAAGTTAGGTAACATATAAAAGTCCTATTTGGAAGATTTATCCTAACTTATTTCGATAACATTTCGATAGTTCACCTTAAACCTACTAAGCAAGCGCGAAATCTCAAAGTTTACAGAATGGTTATTTGTGCATAGATTGTTTTCGTGAATATTTTCATCGATATATACAAGAAGATTTCTTTGAATTCTTTCAAATATCATCATGTTTTCATGTCCTGAAGTTAAGCGAATAGAGGAATATTCTTAGCTGGCATATTTATCCGACATAATGAAAATGTTAAAAGTAAATAGCGAGGTCTTTTGTATGTTCAGTTTACAAATAAATATCCACAGACCTGGTCAACTGTGTGCATAATATTTTCATATAAAATTTCCGTGTGTACGCTTGTGCATTTCACACAGAATTTAATCCAATATGCGCAGAATGCATAAAGTAAATTAATTGTGTGTTCTCATATTCGAAATAAGGTTGCATTGGGTTTTTATTTTATTTTCCGTTTAAAGTATTTTGCGGATATATTTGAATCAAATAATTTAATTATAACGGAAAATCTAAACTTAGTATATAAAGGCGCTTAATAAAGCTTAGCACAAATACATGACAAGGTTGCTTTAAAAGCTACAAGAAACAGTCAAGTTTTGAAGCTCTTTTATATTAATTGAAAGCAACTTTGTGAAATTTTGTGAACAATCACGTTAGCAAAGATCATAGGTGAAAAAGTGTGCCCCAGATGAGAATCGAACTCATGACCCCTGGTTTACGAGACCAGTGCTCTAGCCACTGAGCTACAAGGGCTCTCTTGTGACCAATTAATTGTAATATTTACGTATAAAGCCATTAGAATTTGAATTGGAAATTCAATTTACAGATTTATGTCCCATTTCTAAATAAATTTTAAAAATGCATATATTCACTTAATGCTTGCAATAGGCATTCAGTAGTACACAGTGTCGTAAACAATGTGAAATCCATATGGATACATTTAGAATATTGTAAGTAAGAGAATTTGCTTTATCATATATATCACGAAGCATGTATGGCATATCAAGCTCATTTCGCTTGAAAGCAAGGAAAGTTAGGTAACATATAAAAGTCCTATTTGGAAGATTTATCCTAACTTATTTCGATAACATTTCGATAGTTCACCTTAAACCTACTAAGCAAGCGCGAAATCTCAAAGTTTACAGAATGGTTATTTGTGCATAGATTGTTTTCGTGAATATTTTCATCGATATATACAAGAAGATTTCTTTGAATTCTTTCAAATATCATCATTTTTTCATGTCCTGAAGTTAAGCGAATAGAGGAATATTCTTAGCTGGCATATTTATCCGACATAATGAAAATGTTAAAAGTAAATAGCGAGGTCTTTTGTATGTTCAGTTTACAAATAAATATCCACAGACCTGGTCAACTGTGTGCATAATATTTTCATATAAAATTTCCGTGTGTACGCTTGTGCATTTCACACAGAATTTAATCCAATATGCGCAGAATGCATAAAGTAAATTAATTGTGTGTTCTCATATTCGAAATAAGGTTGCATTGGGTTTTTATTTTATTTTCCGTTTAAAGTATTTTGCGGATATATTTGAATCAAATAATTTAATTATAACGGAAAATCTAAACTTAGTATATAAAGGCGCTTAATAAAGCTTAGCACAAATACATGACAAGGTTGCTTTAAAAGCTACAAGAAACAGTCAAGTTTTGAAGCTCTTTTATATTAATTGAAAGCAACTTTGTGAAATTTTGTGAACAATCACGTTAGCAAAGATCATAGGTGAAAAAGTGTGCCCCAGATGAGAATCGAACTCATGACCCCTGGTTTACGAGACCAGTGCTCTAGCCACTGAGCTACAAGGGCTCTCTTGTGACCAATTAATTGTAATATTTACGTATAAAGCCATTAGAATTTGAATTGGAAATTCAATTTACAGATTTATGTCCCATTTCTAAATAAATTTTAAAAATGCATATATTCACTTAATGCTTGCAATAGGCATTCAGTAGTACACAGTGTCGTAAACAATGTGAAATCCATATGGATACATTTAGAATATTGTAAGTAAGAGAATTTGCTTTATCATATATATCACGAAGCATGTATGGCATATCAAGCTCATTTCGCTTGAAAGCAAGGAAAGTTAGGTAACATATAAAAGTCCTATTTGGAAGATTTATCCTAACTTATTTCGATAACATTTCGATAGTTCACCTTAAACCTACTAAGCAAGCGCGAAATCTCAAAGTTTACAGAATGGTTATTTGTGCATAGATTGTTTTCGTGAATATTTTCATCGATATATACAAGAAGATTTCTTTGAATTCTTTCAAATATCATCATTTTTTCATGTCCTGAAGTTAAGCGAATAGAGGAATATTCTTAGCTGGCATATTTATCCGACATAATGAAAATGTTAAAAGTAAATAGCGAGGTCTTTTGTATGTTCAGTTTACAAATAAATATCCACAGACCTGGTCAACTGTGTGCATAATATTTTCATATAAAATTTCCGTGTGTACGCTTGTGCATTTCACACAGAATTTAATCCAATATGCGCAGAATGCATAAAGTAAATTAATTGTGTTTTCTCATATTCGAAATAAGGTTGCATTGGGTTTTTATTTTATTTTCCGTTTAAAGTATTTTGCGGATATATTTGAATCAAATAATTTAATTATAACGGAAAATCTAAACTTAGTATATAAAGGCGCTTAATAAAGCTTAGCACAAATACATGACAAGGTTGCTTTAAAAGCTACAAGAAACAGTCAAGTTTTGAAGCTCTTTTATATTAATTGAAAGCAACATTGTGAAATTTTGTGAACAATCACGTTAGCAAAGATCATAGGTGAAAAAGTGTGCCCCAGATGAGAATCGAACTCATGACCCCTGGTTTACGAGACCAGTGCTCTAGCCACTGAGCTACAAGGGCTCTCTTGTGACCAATTAATTGTAATATTTACGTATAAAGCCATTAGAATTTGAATTGGAAATTCAATTTACAGATTTATGTCCCATTTCTAAATAAATTTTAAAAATGCATATATTCACTTAATGCTTGCAATAGGCATTCAGTAGTACACAGTGTCGTAAACAATGTGAAATCCATATGGATACATTTAGAATATTGTAAGTAAGAGAATTTGCTTTATCATATATATCACGAAGCATGTATGGCATATCAAGCTCATTTCGCTTGAAAGCAAGGAAAGTTAGGTAACATATAAAAGTCCTATTTGGAAGATTTATCCTAACTTATTTCGATAACATTTCGATAGTTCACCTTAAACTTACTAAGCAAGCGCGAAATCTCAAAGTTTACAGAATGGTTATTTGTGCATAGATTGTTTTCGTGAATATTTTCATCGATATATACAAGAAGATTTCTTTGAATTCTTTCAAATATCATCATGTTTTCATGTCCTGAAGTTAAGCGAATAGAGGAATATTCTTAGCTGGCATATTTATCCGACATAATGAAAATGTTAAAAGTAAATAGCGAGGTCTATTGTATGTTCAGTTTACAAATAAATATCCACAGACCTGGTCAACTGTGTGCATAATATTTTCATATAAAATTTCCGTGTGTACGCTTGTGCATTTCACACAGAATTTAATCCAATATGCGCAGAATGCATAAAGTAAATTAATTGTGTTTTCTCATATTCGAAATAAGGTTGCATTGGGTTTTTATTTTATTTTCCGTTTAAAGTATTTTGCGGATATATTTGAATCAAATAATTTAATTATAACGGAAAATCTAAACTTAGTATATAAAGGCGCTTAATAAAGCTTAGCACAAATACATGACAAGGTTGCTTTAAAAGCTACAAGAAACAGTCAAGTTTTGAAGCTCTTTTATATTAATTAAAAGCAACTTTGTGAAATTTTGTGAACAATCACGTTAGCAAAGATCATAGGTGAAAAAGTGTGCCCCAGATGAGAATCGAACTCATGACCCCTGGTTTACAAGACCAGTGCTCTAGCCACTGAGCTACAAGGGCTCTCTTGTGACCAATTAATTGTAATATTTACGTATAAAGCCATTAGAATTTGAATTGGAAATTCAATTTACAGATTTATGTCCCATTTCTAAATAAATTTTAAAAATGCATATATTCACTTAATGCTTGCAATAGGCATTCAGTAGTACACAGTGTCGTAAACAATGTGAAATCCATATGGATACATTTAGAATATTGTAAGTAAGAGAATTTGCTTTATCATATATATCACGAAGCATGTATGGCATATCAAGCTCATTTCGCTTGAAAGCAAGGAAAGTTAGGTAACATATAAAAGTCCTATTTGGAAGATTTATCCTAACTTATTTCGATAACATTTCGATAGTTCACCTTAAACTTACTAAGTAAGCGTGAAATCTCAAAGTCTACAGAATGGTTATTTGTGCATAGATTGTTTTCGTGAATATTTTCATCGATATATACAAGAAGATTTCTTTGAAATCTTTCAAATATCATCATTTTTTCATGTCCTGAAGTTAAGCGAATAGAGGAATATTCTTAGCTGGCATATTTATCCGACATAATGAAAATGTTAAAAGTAAATAGCGAGGTCTTTTGTATGTTCAGTTTACAAATAAATATCCACAGACCTGGTCAACTGTGTGCATAATATTTTCATATAAAATTTCCGTGTGTACGCTTGTGCATTTCACACAGAATTTAATCCAATATGCGCAGAATGCATAAAGTAAATTAATTGTGTTTTCTCATATTCGAAATAAGGTTGCATTGGGTTTTTATTTTATTTTCCGTTTAAAGTATTTTGCGGATATATTTGAATCAAATAATTTAATTATAACGGAAAATCTAAACTTAGTATATAAAGGCGCTTAATAAAGCTTAGCACAAATACATGACAAGGTTGCTTTAAAAGCTACAAGAAACAGTCAAGTTTTGAAGCTCTTTTATATTAATTGAAAGCAACTTTGTGAAATTTTGTGAACAATCACGTTAGCAAAGATCATAGGTGAAAAAGTGTGCCCCAGATGAGAATCGAACTCATGACCCCTGGTTTACGAGACCAGTGCTCTAGCCACTGAGCTACAAGGGCTCTCTTGTGACCAATTAATTGTAATATTTACGTATAAAGCCATTAGAATTTGAATTGGAAATTCAATTTACAGATTTATGTCCCATTTCTAAATAAATTTTAAAAATGCATATATTCACTTAATGCTTGCAATAGGCATTCAGTAGTACACAGTGTCGTAAACAATGTGAAATCCATATGGATACATTTAGAATATTGTAAGTAAGAGAATTTGCTTTATCATATATATCACGAAGCATGTATGGCATATCAAGCTCATTTCGCTTGAAAGCAAGGAAAGTTAGGAAACATATATAAGTCCTATTTGGAAGATTTATCCTAACTTATTTCGATAACATTTCGATAGTTCTCCTTAAACTTACTAAGCAAGCGTGAAATCTCAAAGTCTACAGAATGGTTATTTGTGCATAGATTGTTTTCGTGAATATTTTCATCGATATATACAAGAAGATTTCTTTGAATTCTTTCAAATATCATCATTTTTTCATGTTCTGAAGTTAAGCGAATAGAGGAATATTCTTAGCTGGCATATTTATCCGACATAATGAAAATGTTAAAAGTAAATAGCGAGGTCTTTTGTATGTTCAGTTTACAAATAAATATCCACAGACCTGGTCAACTGTGTGCATAATATTTTCATATAAAATTTCCGTGTGTACGCTTGTGCATTTCACACAGAATTTAATCCAATATGCGCAGAATGCATAAAGTAAATTAATTGTGTGTTCTCATATTCGAAATAAGGTTGCATTGGGTTTTTATTTTATTTTCCGTTTAAAGTATTTTGCGGATATATTTGAATCAAATAATTTAATTATAACGGAAAATCTAAACTTAGTATATAAAGGCGCTTAATAAAGCTTAGCACAAATACATGACAAGGTTGCTTTAAAAGCTACAAGAAACAGTCAAGTTTTGAAGCTCTTTATATTAATTAAAAGCAACTTTGTGAAATTTTGTGAACAATCACGTTAGCAAAGATCATAGGTGAAAAAGTGTGCCCCAGATGAGAATCGAACTCATGACCCCTGGTTTACAAGACCAGTGCTCTAGCCACTGAGCTACAAGGGCTCTCTTGTGACCAATTAATTGTAATATTTACGTATAAAGCCATTAGAATTTGAATTGGAAATTTAATTTACAGATTTATGTCCCATTTCTAAATAAATTTTAAAAATGCATATATTCACTTAATGCTTGCAATAGGCATTCAGTAGTACACAGTGTCGTAAACAATGTGAAATCCATATGGATACATTTAGAATATTGTAAGTAAGAGAATTTGCTTTATCATATATATCACGAAGCATGTATGGCATATCAAGCTCATTTCGCTTGAAAGCAAGGAAAGTTAGGTAACATATAAAAGTCCTATTTGGAAGATTTATCCTAACTTATTTCGATAACATTTCGATAGTTCACCTTAAACCTACTAAGCAAGCGCGAAATCTCAAAGTTTACAGAATGGTTATTTGTGCATAGATTGTTTTCGTGAATATTTTCATCGATATATACAAGAAGATTTCTTTGAATTCTTTCAAATATCATCATTTTTTCATGTTCTGAAGTTAAGCGAATAGAGGAATATTCTTAGCTGGCATATTTATCCGACATAATGAAAATGTTAAAAGTAAATAGCGAGGTCTTTTGTATGTTCAGTTTACAAATAAATATCCACAGACCTGGTCAACTGTGTGCATAATATTTTCATATAAAATTTCCGTGTGTACGCTTGTGCATTTCACACAGAATTTAATCCAATATGCGCAGAATGCATAAAGTAAATTAATTGTGTGTTCTCATATTCGAAATAAGGTTGCATTGGGTTTTTATTTTATTTTCCGTTTAAAGTATTTTGCGGATATATTTGAATCAAATAATTTAATTATAACGGAAAATCTAAACTTAGTATATAAAGGCGCTTAATAAAGCTTAGCACAAATACATGACAAGGTTGCTTTAAAAGCTACAAGAAACAGTCAAGTTTTGAAGCTCTTTATATTAATTAAAAGCAACTTTGTGAAATTTTGTGAACAATCACGTTAGCAAAGATCATAGGTGAAAAAGTGTGCCCCAGATGAGAATCGAACTCATGACCCCTGGTTTACAAGACCAGTGCTCTAGCCACTGAGCTACAAGGGCTCTCTTGTGACCAATTAATTGTAATATTTACGTATAAAGCCATTAGAATTTGAATTGGAAATTTAATTTACAGATTTATGTCCCATTTCTAAATAAATTTTAAAAATGCATATATTCACTTAATGCTTGCAATAGGCATTCAGTAGTACACAGTGTCGTAAACAATGTGAAATCCATATGGATACATTTAGAATATTGTAAGTAAGAGAATTTGCTTTATCATATATATCACGAAGCATGTATGGCATATCAAGCTCATTTCGCTTGAAAGCAAGGAAAGTTAGGTAACATATAAAAGTCCTATTTGGAAGATTTATCCTAACTTATTTCGATAACATTTCGATAGTTCACCTTAAACTTACTAAGCAAGCGCGAAATCTCAAAGTTTACAGAATGGTTATTTGTGCATAGATTGTTTTCGTGAATATTTTCATCGATATATACAAGAAGATTTCTTTGAATTCTTTCAAATATCATCATTTTTTCATGTTCTGAAGTTAAGCGAATAGAGGAATATTCTTAGCTGGCATATTTATCCGACATAATGAAAATGTTAAAAGTAAATAGCGAGGTCTTTTGTATGTTCAGTTTACAAATAAATATCCACAGACCTGGTCAACTGTGTGCATAATATTTTCATATAAAATTTCCGTGTGTACGCTTGTGCATTTCACACAGAATTTAATCCAATATGCGCAGAATGCATAAAGTAAATTAATTGTGTGTTCTCATATTCGAAATAAGGTTGCATTGGGTTTTTATTTTATTTTCCGTTTAAAGTATTTTGCGGATATATTTGAATCAAATAATTTAATTATAACGGAAAATCTAAACTTAGTATATAAAGGCGCTTAATAAAGCTTAGCACAAATACATGACAAGGTTGCTTTAAAAGCTACAAGAAACAGTCAAGTTTTGAAGCTCTTTTATATTAATTAAAAGCAACTTTGTGAAATTTTGTGAACAATCACGTTAGCAAAGATCATAGGTGAAAAAGTGTGCCCCAGATGAGAATCGAACTCATGACCCCTGGTTTACAAGACCAGTGCTCTAGCCACTGAGCTACAAGGGCTCTCTTGTGACCAATTAATTGTAATATTTACGTATAAAGCCATTAGAATTTGAATTGGAAATTTAATTTACAGATTTATGTCCCATTTCTAAATAAATTTTAAAATGCATATATTCACTTAATGCTTGCAATAGGCATTCAGTAGTACACAGTGTCGTAAACAATGTGAAATCCATATGGATACATTTAGAATATTGCAAGTAAGAGAATTTGCTTTATCATATATATCACGAAGCATGTATGGCATATCAAGCTCATTTCGCTTGAAAGCAAGGAAAGTTAGGTAACATATAAAAGTCCTATTTGGAAGATTTATCCTAACTTATTTCGATAACATTTCGATAGTTCACCTTAAACTTACTAAGCAAGCGTGAGATCTCAAAGTTTACAGAATGGTTATTTGTGCATAGATTGTTTTCGTGAATATTTTCATCGATATATACAAGAAGATTTCTTTGAATTCTTTCAAATATCATCATTTTTTCATGTTCTGAAGTTAAGCGAATAGAGGAATATTCTTAGCTGGCATATTTATCCGACATAATGAAAATGTTAAAAGTAAATAGCGAGGTCTTTTGTATGTTCAGTTTACAAATAAATATCCACAGACCTGGTCAACTGTGTGCATAATATTTTCATATAAAATTTCCGTGTGTACGCTTGTGCATTTCACACAGAATTTAATCCAATATGCGCAGAATGCATAAAGTAAATTAATTGTGTTTTCTCATATTCGAAATAAGGTTGCATTGGGTTTTTATTTTATTTTCCGTTTAAAGTATTTTGCGGATATATTTGAATCAAATAATTTAATTATAACGGAAAATCTAAACTTAGTATATAAAGGCGCTTAATAAAGCTTAGCACAAATACATGACAAGGTTGCTTTAAAAGCTACAAGAAACAGTCAAGTTTTGAAGCTCTTTTATATTAATTGAAAGCAACTTTGTGAAATTTTGTGAACAATCACGTTAGCAAAGATCATAGGTGAAAAAGTGTGCCCCAGATGAGAATCGAACTCATGACCCCTGGTTTACGAGACCAGTGCTCTAGCCACTGAGCTACAAGGGCTCTCTTGTGACCAATTAATTGTAATATTTACGTATAAAGCCATTAGAATTTGAATTGGAAATTCAATTTACAGATTTATGTCCCATTTCTAAATAAATTTTAAAAATGCATATATTCACTTAATGCTTGCAATAGGCATTCAGTAGTACACAGTGTCGTAAACAATGTGAAATCCATATGGATACATTTAGAATATTGTAAGTAAGAGAATTTGCTTTATCATATATATCACGAAGCATGTATGGCATATCAAGCTCATTTCGCTTGAAAGCAAGGAAAGTTAGGTAACATATAAAAGTCCTATTTGGAAGATTTATCCTAACTTATTTCGATAACATTTCGATAGTTCACCTTAAACTTACTAAGCAAGCGCGAAATCTCAAAGTTTACAGAATGGTTATTTGTGCATAGATTGTTTTCGTGAATATTTTCATCGATATATACAAGAAGATTTCTTTGAAATCTTTCAAATATCATCATTTTTTCATGTTCTGAAGTTAAGCGAATAGAGGAATATTCTTAGCTGGCATATTTATCCGACATAATGAAAATGTTAAAAGTAAATAGCGAGGTCTTTTGTATGTTCAGTTTACAAATAAATATCCACAGACCTGGTCAACTGTGTGCATAATATTTTCATATAAAATTTCCGTGTGTACGCTTGTGCATTTCACACAGAATTTAATCCAATATGCGCAGAATGCATAAAGTAAATTAATTGTGTTTTCTCATATTCGAAATAAGGTTGCATTGGGTTTTTATTTTATTTTCCGTTTAAAGTATTTTGCGGATATATTTGAATCAAATAATTTAATTATAACGGAAAATCTAAACTTAGTATATAAAGGCGCTTAATAAAGCTTAGCACAAATACATGACAAGGTTGCTTTAAAAGCTACAAGAAACAGTCAAGTTTTGAAGCTCTTTTATATTAATTGAAAGCAACTTTGTGAAATTTTGTGAACAATCACGTTAGCAAAGATCATAGGTGAAAAAGTGTGCCCCAGATGAGAATCGAACTCATGACCCCTGGTTTACAAGACCAGTGCTCTAGCCACTGAGCTACAAGGGCTCTCTTGTGACCAATTAATTGTAATATTTACGTATAAAGCCATTAGAATTTGAATTGGAAATTCAATTTACAGATTTATGTCCCATTTCTAAATAAATTTTAAAAATGCATATATTCACTTAATGCTTGCAATAGGCATTCAGTAGTACACAGTGTCGTAAACAATGTGAAATCCATATGGATACATTTAGAATATTGTAAGTAAGAGAATTTGCTTTATCATATATATCACGAAGCATGTATGGCATATCAAGCTCATTTCGCTTGAAAGCAAGGAAAGTTAGGTAACATATAAAAGTCCTATTTGGAAGATTTATCCTAACTTATTTCGATAACATTTCGATAGTTCACCTTAAACTTACTAAGCAAGCGCGAAATCTCAAAGTTTACAGAATGGTTATTTGTGCATAGATTGTTTTCGTGAATATTTTCATCGATATATACAAGAAGATTTCTTTGAATTCTTTCAAATATCATCATTTTTTCATGTTCTGAAGTTAAGCGAATAGAGGAATATTCTTAGCTGGCATATTTATCCGACATAATGAAAATGTTAAAAGTAAATAGCGAGGTCTTTTGTATGTTCAGTTTACAAATAAATATCCACAGACCTGGTCAACTGTGTGCATAATATTTTCATATAAAATTTCCGTGTGTACGCTTGTGCATTTCACACAGAATTTAATCCAATATGCGCAGAATGCATAAAGTAAATTAATTGTGTTTTCTCATATTCGAAATAAGGTTGCATTGGGTTTTTATTTTATTTTCCGTTTAAAGTATTTTGCGGATATATTTGAATCAAATAATTTAATTATAACGGAAAATCTAAACTTAGTATATAAAGGCGCTTAATAAAGCTTAGCACAAATACATGACAAGGTTGCTTTAAAAGCTACAAGAAACAGTCAAGTTTTGAAGCTCTTTTATATTAATTAAAAGCAACTTTGTGAAATTTTGTGAACAATCACGTTAGCAAAGATCATAGGTGAAAAAGTGTGCCCCAGATGAGAATCGAACTCATGACCCCTGGTTTACAAGACCAGTGCTCTAGCCACTGAGCTACAAGGGCTCTCTTGTGACCAATTAATTGTAATATTTACGTATAAAGCCATTAGAATTTGAATTGGAAATTCAATTTACAGATTTATGTCCCATTTCTAAATAAATTTTAAAAATGCATATATTCACTTAATGCTTGCAATAGGCATTCAGTAGTACACAGTGTCGTAAACAATGTGAAATCCATCTGGATACATTTAGAATATTGTAAGTAAGAGAATTTGCTTTATCATATATATCACGAAGCATGTATGGCATATCAAGCTCATTTGGCTTGAAATCAAGGAAACTTAGGAAACATATATAAGTCCTATTTGGAAGATTTATCCTAACTTATTTCGATAACATTTCGATAGTTCTCCTTAAACTTACTAAGCAAGCGTGAAATCTCAAAGTCTACAGAATGGTTATTTGTGCATAGATTGTTTTCGTGAATATTTTCATCGATATATACAAGAAGATTTCTTTGAATTCTTTCAAATATCATCATTTTTTCATGTTCTGAAGTTAAGCGAATAGAGGAATATTCTTAGCTGGCATATTTATCCGACATAATGAAAATGTTAAAAGTAAATAGCGAGGTCTTTTGTATGTTCAGTTTACAAATAAATATCCACAGACCTGGTCAACTGTGTGCATAATATTTTCATATAAAATTTCCGTGTGTACGCTTGTGCATTTCACACAGAATTTAATCCAATATGCGCAGAATGCATAAAGTAAATTAATTGTGTGTTCTCATATTCGAAATAAGGTTGCATTGGGTTTTTATTTTATTTTCCATTTAAAGTATTTTGCGGATATATTTGAATCAAATAATTTAATTATAACGGAAAATCTAAACTTAGTATATAAAGGCGCTTAATAAAGCTTAGCACAAATACATGACAAGGTTGCTTTAAAAGCTACAAGAAACAGTCAAGATTTGAAGCTCTTTATATTAATTAAAAGCAACTTTGTGAAATTTTGTGAACAATCACGTTAGCAAAGATCATAGGTGAAAAAGTGTGCCCCAGATGAGAATCGAACTCATGACCCCTGGTTTACAAGACCAGTGCTCTAGCCACTGAGCTACAAGGGCTCTCTTGTGACCAATTAATTGTAATATTTACGTATAAAGCCATTAGAATTTGAATTGGAAATTCAATTTACAGATTTATGTCCCATTTCTAAATAAATTTTAAAAATGCATATATTCACTTAATGCTTGCAATAGGCATTCAGTAGTACACAGTGTCGTAAACAATGTGAAATCCATATGGATACATTTAGAATATTGTAAGTAAGAGAATTTGCTTTATCATATATATCACGAAGCATGTATGGCATATCAAGCTCATTTCGCTTGAAAGCAAGGAAAGTTAGGTAACATATAAAAGTCCTATTTGGAAGATTTATCCTAACTTATTTCGATAACATTTCGATAGTTCACCTTAAACTTACTAAGTAAGCGTGAAATCTCAAAGTCTACAGAATGGTTATTTGTGCATAGATTGTTTTCGTGAATATTTTCATCGATATATACAAGAAGATTTCTTTGAATTCTTTCAAATATCATCATTTTTTCATGTTCTGAAGTTAAGCGAATAGAGGAATATTCTTAGCTGGCATATTTATCCGACATAATGAAAATGTTAAAAGTAAATAGCGAGGTCTTTTGTATGTTCAGTTTACAAATAAATATCCACAGACCTGGTCAACTGTGTGCATAATATTTTCATATAAAATTTCCGTGTGTACGCTTGTGCATTTCACACAGAATTTAATCCAATATGCGCAGAATGCATAAAGTAAATTAATTGTGTGTTCTCATATTCGAAATAAGGTTGCATTGGGTTTTTATTTTATTTTCCGTTTAAAGTATTTTGCGGATATATTTGAATCAAATAATTTAATTATAACGGAAAATCTAAACTTAGTATATAAAGGCGCTTAATAAAGCTTAGCACAAATACATGACAAGGTTGCTTTAAAAGCTACAAGAAACAGTCAAGTTTTGAAGCTCTTTTATATTAATTGAAAGCAACATTGTGAAATTTTGTGAACAATCACGTTAGCAAAGATCATAGGTGAAAAAGTGTGCCCCAGATGAGAATCGAACTCATGACCCCTGGTTTACGAGACCAGTGCTCTAGCCACTGAGCTACAAGGGCTCTCTTGTGACCAATTAATTGTAATATTTACGTATAAAGCCATTAGAATTTGAATTGGAAATTCAATTTACAGATTTATGTCCCATTTCTAAATAAATTTTAAAAATGCATATATTCACTTAATGCTTGCAATAGGCATTCAGTAGTACACAGTGTCGTAAACAATGTGAAATCCATATGGATACATTTAGAATGTTGTAAGTAAGAGAATTTGCTTTATCATATATATCACGAAGCATGTATGGCATATCAAGCTCATTTCGCTTGAAAGCAAGGAAAGTTAGGTAACATATAAAGTCCTATTTGGAAGATTTATCCTAACTTATTTCGATAACATTTCGATAGTTCTCCTTAAACTTACTAAGCAAGCGTGAAATCTCAAAGTTTACAGAATGGTTATTTGTGCATAGATTGTTTTCGTGAATATTTTCATCGATATATACAAGAAGATTTCTTTGAATTCTTTCAAATATCATCATTTTTTCATGTTCTGAAGTTAAGCGAATAGAGGAATATTCTTAGCTGGCATATTTATCCGACATAATGAAAATGTTAAAAGTAAATAGCGAGGTCTTTTGTATGTTCAGTTTACAAATAAATATCCACAGACCTGGTCAACTGTGTGCATAATATTTTCATATAAAATTTCCGTGTGTACGCTTGTGCATTTCACACAGAATTTAATCCAATATGCGCAGAATGCATAAAGTAAATTAATTGTGTTTTCTCATATTCGAAATAAGGTTGCATTGGGTTTTTATTTTATTTTCCGTTTAAAGTATTTTGCGGATATATTTGAATCAAATAATTTAATTATAACGGAAAATCTAAACTTAGTATATAAAGGCGCTTAATAAAGCTTAGCACAAATACATGACAAGGTTGCTTAAAAAGCTACAAGAAACAGTCAAGTTTTGAAGCTCTTTTATATTAATTGAAAGCAACATTGTGAAATTTTGTGAACAATCACGTTAGCAAGATCATAGGTGAAGAAGTGTGCCCCAGATGAGAATCGAACTCATGACCCCTGGTTTACGAGACCAGTGCTCTAGCCACTGAGCTACAAGGGCTGTCTTGTGACCAATTAATTGTAATATTTACGTATAAAGCCATTAGAATTTGAATTGGAAATTCAATTTACAGATTTATGTCCCATTTCTAAATAAATTTTAAAATGCATATATTCACTTAATGCTTGCAATAGGCATTCAGTAGTACAAAGTGTCGTAAACAATGTGAAATCCACATGGATACATTTGGAATGTTGTAGGAAAGAGAATTTGCTTTATTATATATATCACGAAGCAAGTATGCCATATGAAGCTTATTTCGCTTGAAAGCGAGCAATGTTAGGCAACATATAAATGTCCTATTTGGAAGATTTATCCTAACTTATTTCGATAATATTTCGATAGTTCTCCTTAATCTTACTAAGCAAGCGTGAAATCTCAAAATTTAGAGAATGGTTTTTTGTGTATAGATTGTTTTCGTGAATATTTTCATCGATATATACAAGAAGATTTCTTTGAAATCTTTCAAATATCATCATGTTTTCATGTTCCGATGTTAAGCGAATAGAGGAATATTCTTAGCTGGCATATTTATCCGACATAATGAAAATGTTAAAAGTAAATAGCGAGGTCTTTTGTATGTTCAGTTTACAAATAAATATCTACAGACCTGGTCAACTGTGTGCATAATATTTTCATATAAAATTTCCATGTGTAAGCTTGTGCATTTCACACAGAATTTAATCCAATATGCGCAGAATGCATAAAGTAAATTAATTGTGTTTTCTCATATACGAAATAAGGTTGCATTGCGTTTTTATTTTATTTTCCGTTTAAAGTATTTTGCGGATATATTTGAATCAAATAATTTAATAATAACGGAAAATCTAAACTTAGTATATAAAGGCGCTTAATAAAGCTTAGTACAAATACATGACAAGGTTGCTTTAAAAGCTACAAGAAACAGTCAAGTTTTGAATCTCTTTTATATTAATTGAAAGCAACTTTGTGAAATTTTGTGAACAATCACGTTAGCCAATATCATAGGTGAAAAAGTGTGCCCAAGATGAGAAGCGAACTCATGACCCATGGTTAACGAGACCAGTGCTCGAGCCACTGAGCTACGAGGGCTCTCTTGTGTCCAATTAATTGTAATATTTACGTATAAAGCCATTAGAATTTGAATTGGAAATTCAATTTACAGATTTATGTCCCATTTCTAAATAAATTTTAAAAATGCATATATTCACTTAATGCTTGCAATAGGCATTCAGTAGTACACAGTGTCGTAAACAATGTGAAATCCATATGGATACATTTAGAATATTGTAAGTAAGAGAATTTGCTTTATCATATATATCACGAAGCATGTATGGCATATCAAGCTCATTTCGCTTGAAAGCAAGGAAAGTTAGGTAACATATAAATGTCCTATTTGGAAGATTTATCCTAACTTATTTCGATAACATTTCGATAGTTCACCTTAAACTTACTAAGCAAGCGTGAAATCTCAAAGTTTACAGAATGGTTATTTGTGCATAGATTGTTTTCGTGAATATTTTCATCGATATATACAAGAAGATTTCTTTGAATTCTTTCAAATATCATCATGTTTTCATGTCCCGAAGTTAAGCGAATAGAGGAATATTCTTAGCTGGCATATTTATCCGACATAATGAAAATGTTAAAAGTAAATAGCGAGGTCTTTTGTATGTTCAGTTTACAAATAAATATCTACAGACCTGGTCAACTGTGTGCATAATATTTTCATATAAAATTTCCGTGTGTACGCTTGTGCATTTCACACAGAATTTAATCCAATATGCGCAGAATGCATAAAGTAAATTAATTGTGTTTTCTCATATTCGAAATAAGGTTGCATTGGGTTTTTATTTTATTTTCCGTTTAAAGTATTTTGCGGATATATTTGAATCAAATAATTTAATTATAACGGAAAATCTAAACTTAGTATATAAAGGCGCTTAATAAAGCTTAGCACAAATACATGACAAGGTTGCTTTAAAAGCTACAAGAAACAGTCAAGTTTTGAAGCTCTTTTATATTAATTGAAAGCAACTTTGTGAAATTTTGTGAACAATCACGTTAGCAAAGATCATAGGTGAAAAAGTGTGCCCCAGATGAGAATCGAACTCATGACCCCTGGTTTACGAGACCAGTGCTCTAGCCACTGAGCTACAAGGGCTCTCTTGTGACCAATTAATTGTAATATTTACGTATAAAGCCATTAGAATTTGAATTGGAAATTCAATTTACAGATTTATGTCCCATTTCTAAATAAATTTTAAAAATGCATATATTCACTTAATGCTTGCAATAGGCATTCAGTAGTACACAGTGTCGTAAACAATGTGAAATCCATATGGATACATTTAGAATATTGTAAGTAAGAGAATTTGCTTTATCATATATATCACGAAGCATGTATGGCATATCAAGCTCATTTCGCTTGAAAGCAAGGAAAGTTAGGTAACATATAAAAGTCCTATTTGGAAGATTTATCCTAACTTATTTCGATAACATTTCGATAGTTCACCTTAAACCTACTAAGCAAGCGCGAAATCTCAAAGTTTACAGAATGGTTATTTGTGCATAGATTGTTTTCGTGAATATTTTCATCGATATATACAAGAAGATTTCTTTGAATTCTTTCAAATATCATCATTTTTTCATGTTCTGAAGTTAAGCGAATAGAGGAATATTCTTAGCTGGCATATTTATCCGACATAATGAAAATGTTAAAAGTAAATAGCGAGGTCTTTTGTATGTTCAGTTTACAAATAAATATCCACAGACCTGGTCAACTGTGTGCATAATATTTTCATATAAAATTTCCGTGTGTACGCTTGTGCATTTCACACAGAATTTAATCCAATATGCGCAGAATGCATAAAGTAAATTAATTGTGTTTTCTCATATTCGAAATAAGGTTGCATTGGGTTTTTATTTTATTTTCCGTTTAAAGTATTTTGCGGATATATTTGAATCAAATAATTTAATTATAACGGAAAATCTAAACTTAGTATATAAAGGCGCTTAATAAAGCTTAGCACAAATACATGACAAGGTTGCTTTAAAAGCTACAAGAAACAGTCAAGTTTTGAAGCTCTTTTATATTAATTGAAAGCAACTTTGTGAAATTTTGTGAACAATCACGTTAGCAAAGATCATAGGTGAAAAAGTGTGCCCCAGATGAGAATCGAACTCATGACCCCTGGTTTACGAGACCAGTGCTCTAGCCACTGAGCTACAAGGGCTCTCTTGTGACCAATTAATTGTAATATTTACGTATAAAGCCATTAGAATTTGAATTGGAAATTCAATTTACAGATTTATGTCCCATTTCTAAATAAATTTTAAAAATGCATATATTCACTTAATGCTTGCAATAGGCATTCAGTAGTACACAGTGTCGTAAACAATGTGAAATCCACATGGATTCATTTAGAATGTTGTAAGTAAGAGAATTTGCTTTATCATATATATCACGAAGCATGTATGGCATATCAAGCTCATTTCGCTTGAAAGCAAGGAAAGTTAGGTAACATATAAAAGTCCTATTTGGAAGATTTATCCTAACTTATTTCGATAACATTTCGATAGTTCACCTTAAACTTACTAAGCAAGCGTGAAATCTCAAAGTCTACAGAATGGTTATTTGTGCATAGATTGTTTTCGTGAATATTTTCATCGATATATACAAGAAGATTTCTTTGAATTCTTTCAAATATCATCATGTTTTCATGTCCCGAAGTTAAGCGAATAGAGGAATATTCTTAGCTGGCATATTTATCCGACATAATGAAAATGTTAAAAGTAAATAGCGAGGTCTTTTGTATGTTCAGTTTACAAATAAATATCCACAGACCTGGTCAACTGTGTGCATAATATTTTCATATAAAATTTCCGTGTGTACGCTTGTGCATTTGCACACAGAATTTAATCCAATATGCGCAGAATGCATAAAGTAAATTAATTGTGTTTTCTCATATTCGAAATAAGGTTGCATTGGGTTTTTATTTTATTTTCCGTTTAAAGTATTTTGCGGATATATTTGAATCAAATAATTTAATTATAACGGAAAATCTAAACTTAGTATATAAAGGCGCTTAATAAAGCTTAGCACAAATACATGACAAGGTTGCTTAAAAAGCTACAAGAAACAGTCAAGTTTTGAAGCTCTTTTATATTAATTGAAAGCAACATTGTGAAATTTTGTGAACAATCACGTTAGCAAAGATCATAGGTGAAAAAGTGTGCCCCAGATGAGAATCGAACTCATGACCCCTGGTTTACGAGACCAGTGCTCTAGCCACTGAGCTACCAGGGCTCTCTTGTGACCAATTAATTGTAATATTTACGTATAAAGCCATTAGAATTTGAATTGGAAATTCAATTTACAGATTTATGTCCCATTTCTAAATAAATTTTAAAAATGCATATATTCACTTAATGCTTGCAATAGGCATTCAGTAGTACACAGTGTCGTAAACAATGTGAAATCCACATGGATACATTTAGAATATTGTAAGTAAGAGAATTTGCTTTATCATATATATCACGAAGCATGTATGGCATATCAAGCTCATTTCGCTTGAAAGCAAGGAAAGTTAGGTAACATATAAAAGTCCTATTTGGAAGATTTATCCTAACTTATTTCGATAATATTTCGATAGTTCTCCTTAATCTTACTAAGCAAGCGTGAAATCTCAAAGTTTACAGAATGGTTATTTGTGCATAGATTGTTTTCGTGAATATTTTCATCGATATATACAAGAAGATTTCTTTGAAATCTTTCAAATATCATCATTTTTTCATGTCCTGAAGTTAAGCGAATAGAGGAATATTCTTAGCTGGCATATTTATCCGACATAATGAAAATGTTAAAAGTAAATAGCGAGGTCTTTTGTATGTTCAGTTTACAAATAAATATCCACAGACCTGGTCAACTGTGTGCATAATATTTTCATATAAAATTTCCGTGTGTACGCTTGTGCATTTCACACAGAATTTAATCCAATATGCGCAGAATGCATAAAGTAAATTAATTGTGTTTTCTCATATTCGAAATAAGGTTGCATTGGGTTTTTATTTTATTTTCCGTTTAAAGTATTTTGCGGATATATTTGAATCAAATAATTTAATTATAACGGAAAATCTAAACTTAGTATATAAAGGCGCTTAATAAAGCTTAGCACAAATACATGACAAGGTTGCTTAAAAAGCTACAAGAAACAGTCAAGTTTTGAAGCTCTTTTATATTAATTGAAAGCAACATTGTGAAATTTTGTGAACAATCACGTTAGCAAAGATCATAGGTGAAAAAGTGTGCCCCAGATGAGAATCGAACTCATGACCCCTGGTTTACGAGACCAGTGCTCTAGCCACTGAGCTACAAGGGCTGTCTTGTGACCAATTAATTGTAATATTTACGTATAAAGCCATTAGAATTTGAATTGGAAATTCAATTTACAGATTTATGTCCCATTTCTAAATAAATTTTAAAAATGCATATATTCACTTAATGCTTGCATTAGGCATTCAGTAGTACACAGTGTCGTAAACAATGTGAAATCCATATGGATACATTTAGAATATTGTAAGTAAGAGAATTTGCTTTATCATATATATCACGAAGCATGTATGGCATATCAAGCTCATTTCGCTTGAAAGCGAGGAAACTTAGGAAACATATAAAAGTCCTATTTGGAAGATTTATCCTAACTTATTTCGATAACATTTCGATAGTTCTCCTTAAACTTACTAAGCAAGCGCGAAATCTCAAAGTTTACAGAATGGTTATTTGTGCATAGATTGTTTTCGTGAATATTTTCATCGATATATACAAGAAGATTTCTTTGAATTCTTTCAAATATCATCATTTTTTCATGTTCCTGAAGTTAAGCGAATAGAGGAATATTCTTAGCTGGCATATTTATCCGACATAATGAAAATGTTAAAAGTAAATAGCGAGGTCTTTTGTATGTTCAGTTTACAAATAAATATCCACAGACCTGGTCAACTGTGTGCATAATATTTTCATATAAAATTTCCGTGTGTACGCTTGTGCATTTCACACAGAATTTAATCCAATATGCGCAGAATGCATAAAGTAAATTAATTGTGTTTTCTCATATTCGAAATAAGGTTGCATTGGGTTTTTATTTTATTTTCCGTTTAAAGTATTTTGCGGATATATTTGAATCAAATAATTTAATTATAACGGAAAATCTAAACTTAGTATATAAAGGCGCTTAATAAAGCTTAGCACAAATACATGACAAGGTTGCTTTAAAAGCTACAAGAAACAGTCAAGTTTTGAAGCTCTTTTATATTAATTGAAAGCAACTTTGTGAAATTTTGTGAACAATCACGTTAGCAAAGATCATAGGTGAAAAAGTGTGCCCCAGATGAGAATCGAACTCATGACCCCTGGTTTACGAGACCAGTGCTCTAGCCACTGAGCTACAAGGGCTCTCTTGTGACCAATTAATTGTAATATTTACGTATAAAGCCATTAGAATTTGAATTGGAAATTCAATTTACAGATTTATGTCCCATTTCTAAATAAATTTTAAAAATGCATATATTCACTTAATGCTTGCAATAGGCATTCAGTAGTACACAGTGTCGTAAACAATGTGAAATCCATATGGATACATTTAGAATATTGTAAGTAAGAGAATTTGCTTTATCATATATATCACGAAGCATGTATGGCATATCAAGCTCATTTCGCTTGAAAGCAAGGAAAGTTAGGTAACATATAAAAGTCCTATTTGGAAGATTTATCCTAACTTATTTCGATAACATTTCGATAGTTCACCTTAAACCTACTAAGCAAGCGCGAAATCTCAAAGTTTACAGAATGGTTATTTGTGCATAGATTGTTTTCGTGAATATTTTCATCGATATATACAAGAAGATTTCTTTGAAATCTTTCAAATATCATCATTTTTTCATGTCCTGAAGTTAAGCGAATAGAGGAATATTCTTAGCTGGCATATTTATCCGACATAATGAAAATGTTAAAAGTAAATAGCGAGGTCTTTTGTATGTTCAGTTTACAAATAAATATCTACAGACCTGGTCAACTGTGTGCATAATATTTTCATATAAAATTTCCGTGTGTACGCTTGTGCATTTCACACAGAATTTAATCCAATATGCGCAGAATGCATAAAGTAAATTAATTGTGTTTTCTCATATTCGAAATAAGGTTGCATTGGGTTTTTATTTTATTTTCCGTTTAAAGTATTTTGCGGATATATTTGAATCAAATAATTTAATTATAACGGAAAATCTAAACTTAGTATATAAAGGCGCTTAATAAAGCTTAGCACAAATACATGACAAGGTTGCTTTAAAAGCTACAAGAAACAGTCAAGTTTTGAAGCTCTTTTATATTAATTGAAAGCAACTTTGTGAAATTTTGTGAACAATCACGTTAGCAAAGATCATAGGTGAAAAAGTGTGCCCCAGATGAGAATCGAACTCATGACCCCTGGTTTACGAGACCAGTGCTCTAGCCACTGAGCTACAAGGGCTCTCTTGTGACCAATTAATTGTAATATTTACGTATAAAGCCATTAGAATTTGAATTGGAAATTCAATTTACAGATTTATGTCCCATTTCTAAATAAATTTTAAAAATGCATATATTCACTTAATGCTTGCAATAGGCATTCAGTAGTACACAGTGTCGTAAACAATGTGAAATCCACATGGATACATTTAGAATATTGTAAGTAAGAGAATTTGCTTTATCATATATATCACGAAGCAAGTATGGCATATCAAGCTCATTTCGCTTGAAAGCAAGGAAAGTTAGGTAACATATAAAAGTCCTATTTGGAAGATTTATCCTAACTTATTTCGATAACATTTCGATAGTTCACCTTAAACTTACTAAGCAAGCGCGAAATCTCAAAGTTTACAGAATGGTTATTTGTGCATAGATTGTTTTCGTGAATATTTTCATCGATATATACAAGAAGATTTCTTTGAAATCTTTCAAATATCATCATGTTTTCATGTTCCGAAGTTAAGCGAATAGAGGAATATTCTTAGCTGGCATATTTATCCGACATAATGAAAATGTTAAAAGTAAATAGCGAGGTCTTTTGTATGTTCAGTTTACAAATAAATATCTACAGACCTGGTCAACTGTGTGCATAATATTTTCATATAAAATTTCCGTGTGTACGCTTGTGCATTTCACACAGAATTTAATCCAATATGCGCAGAATGCATAAAGTAAATTAATTGTGTTTTCTCATATACGAAATAAGGTTGCATTGCGTTTTTATTTTATTTTCCGTTTAAAGTATTTTGCGGATATATTTGAATCAAATAATTTAATAATAACGGAAAATCTAAACTTAGTATATAAAGGCGCTTAATAAAGCTTAGTACAAATACATGACAAGGTTGCTTTAAAAGCTACAAGAAACAGTCAAGTTTTGAAGCTCTTTTATATTAATTGAAAGCAACTTTGTGAAATTTTGTGAACAATCACGTTAGCCAAGATCATAGGTGAAAAAGTGTGCCCCAGATGAGAAGCGAACTCATGACCCATGGTTAACGAGACCAGTGCTCGAGCCACTGAGCTACCAGGGCTCTCTTGTGACCAATTAATTGTAATATTTACGTATAAAGCCATTAGAATTTGAATTGGAAATTCAATTTACAGATTTATGTCCCATTTCTAAATAAATTTTAAAAATGCATATATTCACTTAATGCTTGCAATAGGCATTCAGTAGTACAAAGTGTCGTAAACAATGTGAAATCCACATGGATACATTTAGAATGTTGTAGGAAAGAGAATTTGCTTTATTATATATATCACGAAGCAAGTATGCCATATGAAGCTTATTTCGCTTGAAAGCGAGCAATGTTAGGCAACATATAAAAGTCCTATTTGGAAGATTTATCCTAACTTATTTCGATAACATTTCGATAGTTCTCCTTAAACTTACTAAGCAAGCGTGAAATCTCAAAGTTTACAGAATGGTTATTTGTGCATAGATTGTTTTCGTGAATATTTTCATCGATATATACAAGAAGATTTCTTTGAAATCTTTCAAATATCATCATGTTTTCATGTTCCGAAGTTAAGCGAATAGAGGAATATTCTTAGCTGGCATATTTATCCGACATAATGAAAATGTTAAAAGTAAATAGCGAGGTCTTTTGTATGTTCAGTTTACAAATAAATATCTACAGACCTGGTCAACTGTGTGCATAATATTTTCATATAAAATTTCCGTGTGTACGCTTGTGCATTTCACACAGAATTTAATCCAATATGCGCAGAATGCATAAAGTAAATTAATTGTGTTTTCTCATATACGAAATAAGGTTGCATTGCGTTTTTATTTTATTTTCCGTTTAAAGTATTTTGCGGATATATTTGAATCAAATAATTTAATAATAACGGAAAATCTAAACTTAGTATATAAAGGCGCTTAATAAAGCTTAGTACAAATACATGACAAGGTTGCTTTAAAAGCTACAAGAAACAGTCAAGTTTTGAAGCTCTTTTATATTAATTGAAAGCAACATTGTGAAATTTTGTGAACAATCACGTTAGCCAAGATCATAGGTGAAAAAGTGTGCCCACAGATGAGAAGCGAACTCATGACCCCTGGTTAACGAGACCAGTGCTCGAGCCACTGAGCTGCAAGGGCTCTCTTGTGACCAATTAATTGTAATATTTACGTATAAAGCCATTAGAATTTGAATTGGAAATTCAATTTACAGATTTATGTCCCATTTCTAAATAAATTTTAAAAATGCATATATTCACTTAATGCTTGCAATAGGCATTCAGTAGTACAAAGTGTCGTAAACAATGTGAAATCCACATGGATACATTTAGAATGTTGTAAGAAAGAGAATTTGCTTTATTATATATATCACGAAGCAAGTATGCCATATCAAGCTTATTTCGCTTGAAAGCAAGGAATGTTAGGTAACATATAAAAGCCCTATTTGGAAGATTTATCCTAACTTATTTCGATAACATTTCGATAGTTCTCCTTAAACTTACTAAGCAAGCGTGAAATCTCAAAGTTTACAGAATGGTTATTTGTGCATAGATTGTTTTCGTGAATATTTTCATCGATATATACAAGAAGATTTCTTTGAATTCTTTCAAATATCATCATGTTTTCATGTTCCGAAGTTAAGCGAATAGAGGAATATTCTTAGCTGGCATATTTATCCGACATAATGAAAATGTTAAAAGTAAATAGCGAGGTCTTTTGTATGTTCAGTTTACAAATAAATATCTACAGACCTGGTCAACTGTGTGCATAATATTTTCATATAAAATTTCCGTGTGTACGCTTGTGCATTTCACACAGAATTTAATCCAATATGCGCAGAATGCATAAAGTAAATTAATTGTGTTTTCTCATATTCGAAATAAGGTTGCATTGGGTTTTTATTTTATTTTCCGTTTAAAGTATTTTGCGGATATATTTGAATCAAATAATTTAATTATAACGGAAAATCTAAACTTAGTATATAAAGGCGCTTAATAAAGCTTAGCACAAATACATGACAAGGTTGCTTTAAAAGCTACAAGAAACAGTCAAGTTTTGAAGCTCTTTTATATTAATTGAAAGCAACTTTGTGAAATTTTGTGAACAATCACGTTAGCAAAGATCATAGGTGAAAAAGTGTGCCCCAGATGAGAATCGAACTCATGACCCCTGGTTTACGAGACCAGTGCTCTAGCCACTGAGCTACAAGGGCTCTCTTGTGACCAATTAATTGTAATATTTACGTATAAAGCCATTAGAATTTGAATTGGAAATTCAATTTACAGATTTATGTCCCATTTCTAAATAAATTTTAAAAATGCATATATTCACTTAATGCTTGCAATAGGCATTCAGTAGTACACAGTGTCGTAAACAATGTGAAATCCACATGGATACATTTAGAATGTTGTAAGAAAGAGAATTTGCTTTATTATATATATCACGAAGCAAGTATGCCATATCAAGCTTATTTCGCTTGAAAGCAAGGAATGTTAGGTAACATATAAAAGTCCTATTTGGAAGATTTATCCTAACTTATTTCGATAACATTTCGATAGTTCACCTTAAACTTACTAAGCAAGCGCGAAATCTCAAAGTTTACAGAATGGTTATTTGTGCATAGATTGTTTTCGTGAATATTTTCATCGATATATACAAGAAGATTTCTTTGAAATCTTTCAAATATCATCATTTTTTCATGTCCTGAAGTTAAGCGAATAGAGGAATATTCTTAGCTGGCATATTTATCCGACATAATGAAAATGTTAAAAGTAAATAGCGAGGTCTTTTGTATGTTCAGTTTACAAATAAATATCCACAGACCTGGTCAACTGTGTGCATAATATTTTCATATAAAATTTCCGTGTGTACGCTTGTGCATTTCACACAGAATTTAATCCAATATGCGCAGAATGCATAAAGTAAATTAATTGTGTTTTCTCATATTCGAAATAAGGTTGCATTGGGTTTTTATTTTATTTTCCGTTTAAAGTATTTTGCGGATATATTTGAATCAAATAATTTAATTATAACGGAAAATCTAAACTTAGTATATAAAGGCGCTTAATAAAGCTTAGCACAAATACATGACAAGGTTGCTTTAAAAGCTACAAGAAACAGTCAAGTTTTGAAGCTCTTTTATATTAATTGAAAGCAACTTTGTGAAATTTTGTGAACAATCACGTTAGCAAAGATCATAGGTGAAAAAGTGTGCCCCAGATGAGAATCGAACTCATGACCCCTGGTTTACGAGACCAGTGCTCTAGCCACTGAGCTACAAGGGCTCTCTTGTGACCAATTAATTGTAATATTTACGTATAAAGCCATTAGAATTTGAATTGGAAATTCAATTTACAGATTTATGTCCCATTTCTAAATAAATTTTAAAAATGCATATATTCACTTAATGCTTGCAATAGGCATTCAGTAGTACACAGTGTCGTAAACAATGTGAAATCCATATGGATACATTTAGAATATTGTAAGTAAGAGAATTTGCTTTATCATATATATCACGAAGCATGTATGGCATATCAAGCTCATTTCGCTTGAAAGCAAGGAAAGTTAGGTAACATATAAAAGTCCTATTTGGAAGATTTATCCTAACTTATTTCGATAACATTTCGATAGTTCTCCTTAAACTTACTAAGCAAGCGTGAAATCTCAAAGTTTACAGAATGGTTTTTTGTGCATAGATTGTTTTCGTGAATATTTTCATCGATATATACAAGAAGATTTCTTTGAAATCTTTCAAATATCATCATTTTTTCATGTTCCTGAAGTTAAGCGAATAGAGGAATATTCTTAGCTGGCATATTTATCCGACATAATGAAAATGTTAAAAGTAAATAGCGAGGTCTTTTGTATGTTCAGTTTACAAATAAATATCCACAGACCTGGTCAACTGTGTGCATAATATTTTCATATAAAATTTCCGTGTGTACGCTTGTGCATTTCACACAGAATTTAATCCAATATGCGCAGAATGCATAAAGTAAATTAATTGTGTTTTCTCATATTCGAAATAAGGTTGCATTGGGTTTTTATTTTATTTTCCGTTTAAAGTATTTTGCGGATATATTTGAATCAAATAATTTAATTATAACGGAAAATCTAAACTTAGTATATAAAGGCGCTTAATAAAGCTTAGCACAAATACATGACAAGGTTGCTTTAAAAGCTACAAGAAACAGTCAAGTTTTGAAGCTCTTTTATATTAATTGAAAGCAACATTGTGAAATTTTGTGAACAATCACGTTAGCAAAGATCATAGGTGAAAAAGTGTGCCCCAGATGAGAATCGAACTCATGACCCCTGGTTTACGAGACCAGTGCTCTAGCCACTGAGCTACAAGGGCTCTCTTGTGACCAATTAATTGTAATATTTACGTATAAAGCCATTAGAATTTGAATTGGAAATTCAATTTACAGATTTATGTCCCATTTCTAAATAAATTTTAAAAATGCATATATTCACTTAATGCTTGCAATAGGCATTCAGTAGTACACAGTGTCGTAAACAATGTGAAATCCATATGGATACATTTAGAATATTGTAAGTAAGAGAATTTGCTTTATCATATATATCACGAAGCATGTATGCCATATCAAGCTCATTTCGCTTGAAAGCAAGGAAAGTTAGGTAACATATAAAAGTCCTATTTGGAAGATTTATCCTAACTTATTTCGATAACATTTCGATAGTTCTCCTTAAACTTACTAAGCAAGCGTGAAATCTCAAAGTTTACAGAATGGTTTTTTGTGCATAGATTGTTTTCGTGAATATTTTCATCGATATATACAAGAAGATTTCTTTGAAATCTTTCAAATATCATCATTTTTTCATGTTCCGAAGTTAAGCGAATAGAGGAATATTCTTAGCTGGCATATTTATCCGACATAATGAAAATGTTAAAAGTAAATAGCGAGGTCTTTTGTATGTTCAGTTTACAAATAAATATCTACAGACCTGGTCAACTGTGTGCATAATATTTTCATATAAAATTTCCATGTGTAAGCTTGTGCATTTCACACAGAATTTAATCCAATATGCGCAGAATGCATAAAGTAAATTAATTGTGTTTTCTCATATACGAAATAAGGTTGCATTGCGTTTTTATTTTATTTTCCGTTTAAAGTATTTTGCGGATATATTTGAATCAAATAATTTAATAATAACGGAAAATCTAAACTTAGTATATAAAGGCGCTTAATAAAGCTTAGCACAAATACATGACAAGGTTGCTTTAAAAGCTACAAGAAACAGTCAAGTTTTGAAGCTCTTTTATATTAATTGAAAGCAACTTTGTGAAATTTTGTGAACAATCACGTTAGCCAAGATCATAGGTGAAAAAGTGTGCCCCAGATGAGAAGCGAACTCATGACCCCTGGTTAACGAGACCAGTGCTCGAGCCACTGAGCTACCAGGGCTCTCTTGTGTCCAATTAATTGTAATATTTACGTATAAAGCCATTAGAATTTGAATTGGAAATTCAATTTACAGATTTATGTCCCATTTCTAAATAAATTTTAAAAATGCATATATTCACTTAATGCTTGCAATAGGCATTCAGTAGTACAAAGTGTCGTAAACAATGTGAAATCCACATGGATACATTTGGAATGTTGTAGGAAAGAGAATTTGCTTTATTATATATATCACGAAGCAAGTATGCCATATGAAGCTTATTTCGCTTGAAAGCGAGCAATGTTAGGCAACATATAAATGTCCTATTTGGAAGATTTATCCTAACTTATTTCGATAATATTTCGATAGTTCTCCTTAATCTTACTAAGCAAGCGTGAAATCTCAAAATTTAGAGAATGGTTTTTTGTGTATAGATTGTTTTCGTGAATATTTTCATCGATATATACAAGAAGATTTCTTTGAAATCTTTCAAATATCATCATGTTTTCATGTTCCGATGTTAAGCGAATAGAGGAATATTCTTAGCTGGCATATTTATCCGACATAATGAAAATGTTAAAAGTAAATAGCGAGGTCTTTTGTATGTTCAGTTTACAAATAAATATCTACAGACCTGGTCAACTGTGTGCATAATATTTTCATATAAAATTTCCATGTGTAAGCTTGTGCATTTCACACAGAATTTAATCCAATATGCGCAGAATGCATAAAGTAAATTAATTGTGTTTTCTCATATACGAAATAAGGTTGCATTGCGTTTTTATTTTATTTTCCGTTTAAAGTATTTTTCGGATATATTTGAATCAAATAATTTAATAATAACGGAAAATCTAAACTTAGTATATAAAGGCGCTTAATAAAGCTTAGTACAAATACATGACAAGGTTGCTTTAAAAGCTACAAGAAACAGTCAAGTTTTGAATCTCTTTTATATTAATTGAAAGCAACTTTGTGAAATTTTGTGAACAATCACGTTAGCCAATATCATAGGTGAAAAAGTGTGCCCACAGATGAGAAGCGAACTCATGACCCATGGTTAACGAGACCAGTGCTCGAGCCACTGAGCTACCAGGGCTCTCTTGTGTCCAATTAATTGTAATATTTACGTTATAAAGCCATTAGAATTTGAATTGGAAATTCAATTTACAGATTTATGTCCCATTTCTAAATAAATTTTAAAATGCATATATTCACTTAATGCTTGCAATAGGCATTCAGTAGTACAAAGTGTCGTAAACAATGTGAAATCCACATGGATACATTTGGAATGTTGTAGGAAAGAGAATTTGCTTTATTATATATATCACGAAGCAAGTATGCCATATGAAGCTTATTTCGCTTGAAAGCGAGCAATGTTAGGCAACATATAAATGTCCTATTTGGAAGATTTATCCTAACTTATTTCGATAATATTTCGATAGTTCTCCTTAATCTTACTAAGCAAGCGTGAAATCTCAAAATTTAGAGAATGGTTTTTTGTGTATAGATTGTTTTCGTGAATATTTTCATCGATATATACAAGAAGATTTCTTTGAAATCTTTCAAATATCATCATGTTTTCATGTTCCGATGTTAAGCGAATAGAGGAATATTCTTAGCTGGCATATTTATCCGACATAATGAAAATGTTAAAAGTAAATAGCGAGGTCTTTTGTATGTTCAGTTTACAAATAAATATCTACAGACCTGGTCAACTGTGTGCATAATATTTTCATATAAAATTTCCATGTGTAAGCTTGTGCATTTCACACAGAATTTAATCCAATATGCGCAGAATGCATAAAGTAAATTAATTGTGTTTTCTCATATACGAAATAAGGTTGCATTGCGTTTTTATTTTATTTTCCGTTTAAAGTATTTTTCGGATATATTTGAATCAAATAATTTAATAATAACGGAAAATCTAAACTTAGTATATAAAGGCGCTTAATAAAGCTTAGTACAAATACATGACAAGGTTGCTTTAAAAGCTACAAGAAACAGTCAAGTTTTGAATCTCTTTTATATTAATTGAAAGCAACTTTGTGAAATTTTGTGAACAATCACGTTAGCCAATATCATAGGTGAAAAAGTGTGCCCACAGATGAGAAGCGAACTCATGACCCATGGTTAACGAGACCAGTGCTCGAGCCACTGAGCTACCAGGGCTCTCTTGTGTCCAATTAATTGTAATATTTACGTATAAAGCCATTAGAATTTGAATTGGAAATTCAATTTACAGATTTATGTCCCATTTCTAAATAAATTTTAAAATGCATATATTCACTTAATGCTTGCAATAGGCATTCAGTAGTACAAAGTGTCGTAAACAATGTGAAATCCACATGGATACATTTAGAATGTTGTAAGAAAGAGAATTTGCTTTATTATATATATCACGAAGCAAGTATGCCATATGAAGCTTATTTCGCTTGAAAGCGAGGAATGTTAGGCAACATATAAATGTCCTATTTGGAAGATTTATCCTAACTTATTTCGATAATATTTCGATAGTTCTCCTTAATCTTACTAAGCAAGCGTGAAATCTCAAAATTTAGAGAATGGTTTTTTGTGTATAGATTGTTTTCGTGAATATTTTCATCGATATATACAAGAAGATTTCTTTGAAATCTTTCAAATATCATCATGTTTTCATGTTCCGATGTTAAGCGAATAGAGGAATATTCTTAGCTGGCATATTTATCCGACATAATGAAAATGTTAAAAGTAAATAGCGAGGTCTTTTGTATGTTCAGTTTACAAATAAATATCTACAGACCTGGTCAACTGTGTGCATAATATTTTCATATAAAATTTCCATGTGTAAGCTTGTGCATTTCACACAGAATTTAATCCAATATGCGCAGAATGCATAAAGTAAATTAATTGTGTTTTCTCATATACGAAATAAGGTTGCATTGCGTTTTTATTTTATTTTCCGTTTAAAGTATTTTTCGGATATATTTGAATCAAATAATTTAATAATAACGGAAAATCTAAACTTAGTATATAAAGGCGCTTAATAAAGCTTAGTACAAATACATGACAAGGTTGCTTTAAAAGCTACAAGAAACAGTCAAGTTTTGAATCTCTTTTATATTAATTGAAAGCAACTTTGTGAAATTTTGTGAACAATCACGTTAGCCAATATCATAGGTGAAAAAGTGTGCCCACAGATGAGAAGCGAACTCATGACCCATGGTTAACGAGACCAGTGCTCGAGCCACTGAGCTACCAGGGCTCTCTTGTGTCCAATTAATTGTAATATTTACGTATAAAGCCATTAGAATTTGAATTGGAAATTCAATTTACAGATTTATGTCCCATTTCTAAATAAATTTTAAAATGCATATATTCACTTAATGCTTGCAATAGGCATTCAGTAGTACAAAGTGTCGTAAACAATGTGAAATCCACATGGATACATTTGGAATGTTGTAGGAAAGAGAATTTGCTTTATTATATATATCACGAAGCAAGTATGCCATATGAAGCTTATTTCGCTTGAAAGCGAGGAATGTTAGGCAACATATAAATGTCCTATTTGGAAGATTTATCCTAACTTATTTCGATAATATTTCGATAGTTCTCCTTAATCTTACTAAGCAAGCGTGAAATCTCAAAATTTAGAGAATGGTTTTTTGTGTATAGATTGTTTTCGTGAATATTTTCATCGATATATACAAGAAGATTTCTTTGAAATCTTTCAAATATCATCATGTTTTCATGTTCCGATGTTAAGCGAATAGAGGAATATTCTTAGCTGGCATATTTATCCGACATAATGAAAATGTTAAAAGTAAATAGCGAGGTCTTTTGTATGTTCAGTTTACAAATAAATATCTACAGACCTGGTCAACTGTGTGCATAATATTTTCATATAAAATTTCCATGTGTAAGCTTGTGCATTTCACACAGAATTTAATCCAATATGCGCAGAATGCATAAAGTAAATTAATTGTGTTTTCTCATATACGAAATAAGGTTGCATTGCGTTTTTATTTTATTTTCCGTTTAAAGTATTTTTCGGATATATTTGAATCAAATAATTTAATAATAACGGAAAATCTAAACTTAGTATATAAAGGCGCTTAATAAAGCTTAGTACAAATACATGACAAGGTTGCTTTAAAAGCTACAAGAAACAGTCAAGTTTTGAATCTCTTTTATATTAATTGAAAGCAACTTTGTGAAATTTTGTGAACAATCACGTTAGCCAATATCATAGGTGAAAAAGTGTGCCCACAGATGAGAAGCGAACTCATGACCCATGGTTAACGAGACCAGTGCTCGAGCCACTGAGCTACCAGGGCTCTCTTGTGTCCAATTAATTGTAATATTTACGTATAAAGCCATTAGAATTTGAATTGGAAATTCAATTTACAGATTTATGTCCCATTTCTAAATAAATTTTAAAAATGCATATATTCACTTAATGCTTGCAATAGGCATTCAGTAGTACACAGTGTCGTAAACAATGTGAAATCCACATGGATTCATTTAGAATGTTGTAAGTAAGAGAATTTGCTTTATCATATATATCACGAAGCAAGTATGCCATATCAAGCTTATTTCGCTTGAAAGCAAGGAATGTTAGGCAACATATAAATGTCCTATTTGGAAGATTTATCCTAACTTATTTCGATAATATTTCGATAGTTCTCCTTAAACTTACTAAGCAAGCGTGAAATCTCAAAGTTTACAGAATGGTTATTTGTGCATAGATTGTTTTCGTGAATATTTTCATCGATATATACAAGAAGATTTCTTTGAAATCTTTCAAATATCATCATGTTTTCATGTTCCGAAGTTAAGCGAATAGAGGAATATTCTTAGCTGGCATATTTATCCGACATAATGAAAATGTTAAAAGTAAATAGCGAGGTCTTTTGTATGTTCAGTTTACAAATAAATATCTACAGACCTGGTCAACTGTGTGCATAATATTTTCATATAAAATTTCCATGTGTAAGCTTGTGCATTTCACACAGAATTTAATCCAATATGCGCAGAATGCATAAAGTAAATTAATTGTGTTTTCTCATATACGAAATAAGGTTGCATTGCGTTTTTATTTTATTTTCCGTTTAAAGTATTTTGCGGATATATTTGAATCAAATAATTTAATAATAACGGAAAATCTAAACTTAGTATATAAAGGCGCTTAATAAAGCTTAGTACAAATACATGACAAGGTTGCTTTAAAAGCTACAAGAAACAGTCAAGTTTTGAATCTCTTTTATATTAATTGAAAGCAACTTTGTGAAATTTTGTGAACAATCACGTTAGCCAATATCATAGGTGAAAAAGTGTGCCCCAGATGAGAAGCGAACTCATGACCCATGGTTAACGAGACCAGTGCTCGAGCCACTGAGCTACCAGGGCTCTCTTGTGTCCAATTAATTGTAATATTTACGTATAAAGCCATTAGAATTTGAATTGGAAATTCAATTTACAGATTTATGTCCCATTTCTAAATAAATTTTAAAAATGCATATATTCACTTAATGCTTGCAATAGGCATTCAGTAGTACACAGTGTCGTAAACAATGTGAAATCCACATGGATACATTTAGAATGTTGTAAGAAAGAGAATTTGCTTTATTATATATATCACGAAGCAAGTATGCCATATCAAGCTTATTTCGCTTGAAAGCAAGGAATGTTAGGTAACATATAAAAGCCCTATTTGGAAGATTTATCCTAACTTATTTCGATAACATTTCGATAGTTCTCCTTAAACTTACTAAGCAAGCGTGAAATCTCAAAGTTTACAGAATGGTTATTTGTGCATAGATTGTTTTCGTGAATATTTTCATCGATATATACAAGAAGATTTCTTTGAAATCTTTCAAATATCATCATGTTTTCATGTCCTGAAGTTAAGCGAATAGAGGAATATTCTTAGCTGGCATATTTATCCGACATAATGAAAATGTTAAAAGTAAATAGCGAGGTCTTTTGTATGTTCAGTTTACAAATAAATATCCACAGACCTGGTCAACTGTGTGCATAATATTTTCATATAAAATTTCCATGTGTAAGCTTGTGCATTTCACACAGAATTTAATCCAATATGCGCAGAATGCATAAAGTAAATTAATTGTGTTTTCTCATATTCGAAATAAGGTTGCATTGGGTTTTTATTTTATTTTCCGTTTAAAGTATTTTGCGGATATATTTGAATCAAATAATTTAATTATAACGGAAAATCTAAACTTAGTATATAAAGGCGCTTAATAAAGCTTAGCACAAATACATGACAAGGTTGCTTTAAAAGCTACAAGAAACAGTCAAGTTTTGAAGCTCTTTTATATTAATTGAAAGCAACATTGTGAAATTTTGTGAACAATCACGTTAGCAAAGATCATAGGTGAAAAAGTGTGCCCCAGATGAGAATCGAACTCATGACCCCTGGTTTACGAGACCAGTGCTCTAGCCACTGAGCTACAAGGGCTCTCTTGTGACCAATTAATTGTAATATTTACGTATAAAGCCATTAGAATTTGAATTGGAAATTCAATTTACAGATTTATGTCCCATTTCTAAATAAATTTTAAAAATGCATATATTCACTTAATGCTTGCAATAGGCATTCAGTAGTACACAGTGTCGTAAACAATGTGAAATCCACATGGATTCATTTAGAATGTTGTAAGTAAGAGAATTTGCTTTATCATATATATCACGAAGCAAGTATGGCATATCAAGCTCATTTCGCTTGAAAGCGAGGAAAGTTAGGCAACATATAAAAGTCCTATTTGGAAGATTTATCCTAACTTATTTCGATAACATTTCGATAGTTCACCTTAAACTTACTAAGCAAGCGTGAAATCTCAAAGTTTACAGAATGGTTATTTGTGCATAGATTGTTTTCGTGAATATTTTCATCGATATATACAAGAAGATTTCTTTGAAATCTTTCAAATATCATCATGTTTTCATGTTCCGATGTTAAGCGAATAGAGGAATATTCTTAGCTGGCATATTTATCCGACATAATGAAAATGTTAAAAGTAAATAGCGAGGTCTTTTGTATGTTCAGTTTACAAATAAATATCTACAGACCTGGTCAACTGTGTGCATAATATTTTCATATAAAATTTCCATGTGTAAGCTTGTGCATTTCACACAGAATTTAATCCAATATGCGCAGAATGCATAAAGTAAATTAATTGTGTTTTCTCATATTCGAAATAAGGTTGCATTGGGTTTTTATTTTATTTTCCGTTTAAAGTATTTTGCGGATATATTTGAATCAAATAATTTAATTATAACGGAAAATCTAAACTTAGTATATAAAGGCGCTTAATAAAGCTTAGTACAAATACATGACAAGGTTGCTTTAAAAGCTACAAGAAACAGTCAAGTTTTGAAGCTCTTTTATATTAATTGAAAGCAACATTGTGAAATTTTGTGAACAATCACGTTAGCAAAGATCATAGGTGAAAAAGTGTGCCCCAGATGAGAATCGAACTCATGACCCCTGGTTTACGAGACCAGTGCTCTAGCCACTGAGCTACAAGGGCTCTCTTGTGACCAATTAATTGTAATATTTACGCATAAAGCCATTAGAATTTGAATTGGAAATTCAATTTACAGATTTATGTCCCATTTCTAAATAAATTTTAAAATGCATATATTCACTTAATGCTTGCAATAGGCATTCAGTAGTACACAGTGTCGTAAACAATGTGAAATCCACATGGATACATTTAGAATATTGTAAGTAAGAGAATTTGCTTTATCATATATATCACGAAGCATGTATGGCATATCAAGCTCATTTCGCTTGAAAGCAAGGAAAGTTAGGTAACATATAAAAGTCCTATTTGGAAGATTTATCCTAACTTATTTCGATAACATTTCGATAGTTCTCCTTAAACTTACTAAGCAAGCGTGAAATCTCAAAGTTTACAGAATGGTTATTTGTGCATAGATTGTTTTCGTGAATATTTTCATCGATATATACAAGAAGATTTCTTTGAATTCTTTCAAATATCATCATGTTTTCATGTTCCGAAGTTAAGCGAATAGAGGAATATTCTTAGCTGGCATATTTATCCGACATAATGAAAATGTTAAAAGTAAATAGCGAGGTCTTTTGTATGTTCAGTTTACAAATAAATATCTACAGACCTGGTCAACTGTGTGCATAATATTTTCATATAAAATTTCCGTGTGTACGCTTGTGCATTTCACACAGAATTTAATCCAATATGCGCAGAATGCATAAAGTAAATTAATTGTGTTTTCTCATATTCGAAATAAGGTTGCATTGGGTTTTTATTTTATTTTCCGTTTAAAGTATTTTGCGGATATATTTGAATCAAATAATTTAATTATAACGGAAAATCTAAACTTAGTATATAAAGGCGCTTAATAAAGCTTAGCACAAATACATGACAAGGTTGCTTTAAAAGCTACAAGAAACAGTCAAGTTTTGAAGCTCTTTTATATTAATTGAAAGCAACATTGTGAAATTTTGTGAACAATCACGTTAGCAAAGATCATAGGTGAAAAAGTGTGCCCCAGATGAGAATCGAACTCATGACCCCTGGTTTACGAGACCAGTGCTCTAGCCACTGAGCTACAAGGGCTCTCTTGTGACCAATTAATTGTAATATTTACGTATAAAGCCATTAGAATTTGAATTGGAAATTCAATTTACAGATTTATGTCCCATTTCTAAATAAATTTTAAAAATGCATATATTCACTTAATGCTTGCAATAGGCATTCAGTAGTACACAGTGTCGTAAACAATGTGAAATCCATATGGATACATTTAGAATATTGTAAGTAAGAGAATTTGCTTTATCATATATATCACGAAGCATGTATGGCATATCAAGCTCATTTCGCTTGAAAGCAAGGAAAGTTAGGTAACATATAAAAGTCCTATTTGGAAGATTTATCCTAACTTATTTCGATAACATTTCGATAGTTCTCCTTAAACTTACTAAGCAAGCGTGAAATCTCAAAGTTTACAGAATGGTTATTTGTGCATAGATTGTTTTCGTGAATATTTTCATCGATATATACAAGAAGATTTCTTTGAAATCTTTCAAATATCATCATGTTTTCATGTCCTGAAGTTAAGCGAATAGAGGAATATTCTTAGCTGGCATATTTATCCGACATAATGAAAATGTTAAAAGTAAATAGCGAGGTCTTTTGTATGTTCAGTTTACAAATAAATATCTACAGACCTGGTCAACTGTGTGCATAATATTTTCATATAAAATTTCCGTGTGTACGCTTGTGCATTTCACACAGAATTTAATCCAATATGCGCAGAATGCATAAAGTAAATTAATTGTGTTTTCTCATATTCGAAATAAGGTTGCATTGGGTTTTTATTTTATTTTCCGTTTAAAGTATTTTGCGGATATATTTGAATCAAATAATTTAATTATAACGGAAAATCTAAACTTAGTATATAAAGGCGCTTAATAAAGCTTAGCACAAATACATGACAAGGTTGCTTTAAAAGCTACAAGAAACAGTCAAGTTTTGAAGCTCTTTTATATTAATTGAAAGCAACATTGTGAAATTTTGTGAACAATCACGTTAGCAAAGATCATAGGTGAAAAAGTGTGCCCCAGATGAGAATCGAACTCATGACCCCTGGTTTACGAGACCAGTGCTCTAGCCACTGAGCTACAAGGGCTCTCTTGTGACCAATTAATTGTAATATTTACGTATAAAGCCATTAGAATTTGAATTGGAAATTTAATTTACAGATTTATGTCCCATTTCTAAATAAATTTTAAAAATGCATATATTCACTTAATGCTTGCAATAGGCATTAAGTAGTACACAGTGTCGTAAACAATGTGAAATCCATCTGGATACATTTAGAATATTGTAAGTAAGAGAATTTGCTTTATCATATATATCACGAAGCATGTATGGCATATCAAGCTCATTTGGCTTGAAATCAAGGAAACTTAGGAAACATATATAAGTCCTATTTGGAAGATTTATCCTAACTTATTTCGATAACATTTCGATAGTTCTCCTTAAACTTACTAAGCAAGCGTGAAATCTCAAAGTCTACAGAATGGTTATTTGTGCATAGATTGTTTTCGTGAATATTTTCATCGATATATACAAGAAGATTTCTTTGAAATCTTTCAAATATCATCATTTTTTCATGTCCTGAAGTTAAGCGAATAGAGGAATATTCTTAGCTGGCATATTTATCCGACATAATGAAAATGTTAAAAGTAAATAGCGAGGTCTTTTGTATGTTCAGTTTACAAATAAATATCCACAGACCTGGTCAACTGTGTGCATAATATTTTCATATAAAATTTCCGTGTGTACGCTTGTGCATTTCACACAGAATTTAATCCAATATGCGCAGAATGCATAAAGTAAATTAATTGTGTTTTCTCATATTCGAAATAAGGTTGCATTGGGTTTTTATTTTATTTTCCGTTTAAAGTATTTTGCGGATATATTTGAATCAAATAATTTAATTATAACGGAAAATCTAAACTTAGTATATAAAGGCGCTTAATAAAGCTTAGCACAAATACATGACAAGGTTGCTTTAAAAGCTACAAGAAACAGTCAAGTTTTGAAGCTCTTTTATATTAATTGAAAGCAACTTTGTGAAATTTTGTGAACAATCACGTTAGCAAAGATCATAGGTGAAAAAGTGTGCCCCAGATGAGAATCGAACTCATGACCCCTGGTTTACGAGACCAGTGCTCTAGCCACTGAGCTACAAGGGCTCTCTTGTGACCAATTAATTGTAATATTTACGTATAAAGCCATTAGAATTTGAATTGGAAATTCAATTTACAGATTTATGTCCCATTTCTAAATAAATTTTAAAAATGCATATATTCACTTAATGCTTGCAATAGGCATTCAGTAGTACACAGTGTCGTAAACAATGTGAAATCCATATGGATACATTTAGAATATTGTAAGTAAGAGAATTTGCTTTATCATATATATCACGAAGCATGTATGGCATATCAAGCTCATTTCGCTTGAAAGCAAGGAAAGTTAGGTAACATATAAAAGTCCTATTTGGAAGATTTATCCTAACTTATTTCGATAACATTTCGATAGTTCACCTTAAACTTACTAAGCAAGCGTGAAATCTCAAAGTTTACAGAATGGTTATTTGTGCATAGATTGTTTTCGTGAATATTTTCATCGATATATAGAAGAAGATTTCTTTGAATTCTTTCAAATATCATCATGTTTTCATGTCCCGAAGTTAAGCGAATAGAGGAATATTCTTAGCTGGCATATTTATCCGACATAATGAAAATGTTAAAAGTAAATAGCGAGGTCTATTGTATGTTCAGTTTACAAATAAATATCTACAGACCTGGTCAACTGTGTGCATAATATTTTCATATAAAATTTCCGTGTGTACGCTTGTGCATTTCACACAGAATTTAATCCAATATGCGCAGAATGCATAAAGTAAATTAATTGTGTTTTCTCATATTCGAAATAAGGTTGCATTGGGTTTTTATTTTATTTTCCGTTTAAAGTATTTTGCGGATATATTTGAATCAAATAATTTAATTATAACGGAAAATCTAAACTTAGTATATAAAGGCGCTTAATAAAGCTTAGCACAAATACATGACAAGGTTGCTTAAAAAGCTACAAGAAACAGTCAAGTTTTGAAGCTCTTTTATATTAATTGAAAGCAACATTGTGAAATTTTGTGAACAATCACGTTAGCAAAGATCATAGGTGAAAAAGTGTGCCCCAGATGAGAATCGAACTCATGACCCCTGGTTTACGAGACCAGTGCTCTAGCCACTGAGCTACAAGGGCTCTCTTGTGACCAATTAATTGTAATATTTACGTATAAAGCCATTAGAATTTGAATTGGAAATTCAATTTACAGATTTATGTCCCATTTCTAAATAAATTTTAAAAATGCATATATTCACTTAATGCTTGCAATAGGCATTCAGTAGTACACAGTGTCGTAAACAATGTGAAATCCATATGGATACATTTAGAATATTGTAAGTAAGAGAATTTGCTTTATCATATATATCACGAAGCATGTATGGGATATCAAGCTCATTTCGCTTGAAAGCAAGGAAAGTTACGTAACATATAAAAGTCCTATTTGGAAGATTTATCCTAACTTATTTCGATAACATTTCGATAGTTCACCTTAAACTTACTAAGCAAGCGTGAAATCTCAATGTTTACAGAATGGTTATTTGTGCATAGATTGTTTTCGTGAATATTTTCATCGATATATAGAAGAAGATTTCTTTGAATTCTTTCAAATATCATCATGTTTTCATGTCCCGAAGTTAAGCGAATAGAGGAATATTCTTAGCTGGCATATTTATCCGACATAATGAAAATGTTAAAAGTAAATAGCGAGGTCTATTGTATGTTCAGTTTACAAATAAATATCTACAGACCTGGTCAACTGTGTGCATAATATTTTCATATAAAATTTCCGTGTGTACGCTTGTGCATTTCACACAGAATTTAATCCAATATGCGCAGAATGCATAAAGTAAATTAATTGTGTTTTCTCATATTCGAAATAAGGTTGCATTGGGTTTTTATTTTATTTTCCGTTTAAAGTATTTTGCGGATATATTTGAATCAAATAATTTAATTATAACGGAAAATCTAAACTTAGTATATAAAGGCGCTTAATAAAGCTTAGCACAAATACATGACAAGGTTGCTTAAAAAGCTACAAGAAACAGTCAAGTTTTGAAGCTCTTTTATATTAATTGAAAGCAACTTTGCGAAATTTTGTGAACAATCACGTTAGCAAAGATCATAGGTGAAAAAGTGTGCCCCAGATGAGAATCGAACTCATGACCCCTGGTTTACGAGACCAGTGCTCTAGCCACTGAGCTACAAGGGCTGTCTTGTGACCAATTAATTGTAATATTTACGTATAAAGCCATTAGAATTTGAATTGGAAATTCAATTTACAGATTTATGTCCCATTTCTAAATAAATTTTAAAAATGCATATATTCACTTAATGCTTGCAATAGGAATTCAGTAGTACACAGTGTCGTAAACAATGTGAAATCCATATGGATACATTTAGAATATTGTAAGTAAGAGAATTTGCTTTATCATATATATCACGAAGCATGTATGGGATATCAAGCTCATTTCGCTTGAAAGCAAGGAAAGTTACGTAACATATAAAAGTCCTATTTGGAAGATTTATCCTAACTTATTTCGATAACATTTCGATAGTTCACCTTAAACTTACTAAGCAAGCGTGAAATCTCAATGTTTACAGAATGGTTATTTGTGCATAGATTGTTTTCGTGAATATTTTCATCGATATATAGAAGAAGATTTCTTTGAATTCTTTCAAATATCATCATGTTTTCATGTCCCGAAGTTAAGCGAATAGAGGAATATTCTTAGCTGGCATATTTATCCGACATAATGAAAATGTTAAAAGTAAATAGCGAGGTCTATTGTATGTTCAGTTTACAAATAAATATCTACAGACCTGGTCAACTGTGTGCATAATATTTTCATATAAAATTTCCGTGTGTACGCTTGTGCATTTCACACAGAATTTAATCCAATATGCGCAGAATGCATAAAGTAAATTAATTGTGTTTTCTCATATTCGAAATAAGGTTGCATTGGGTTTTTATTTTATTTTCCGTTTAAAGTATTTTGCGGATATATTTGAATCAAATAATTTAATTATAACGGAAAATCTAAACTTAGTATATAAAGGCGCTTAATAAAGCTTAGCACAAATACATGACAAGGTTGCTTAAAAAGCTACAAGAAACAGTCAAGTTTTGAAGCTCTTTTATATTAATTGAAAGCAACTTTGCGAAATTTTGTGAACAATCACGTTAGCAAAGATCATAGGTGAAAAAGTGTGCCCCAGATGAGAATCGAACTCATGACCCCTGGTTTACGAGACCAGTGCTCTAGCCACTGAGCTACAAGGGCTGTCATGTGACCAATTAATTGTAATATTTACGTATAAAGCCATTAGAATTTGAATTGGAAATTCAATTTACAGATTTATGTCCCATTTCTAAATAAATTTTAAAAATGCATATATTCACTTAATGCTTGCAATAGGAATTCAGTAGTACACAGTGTCGTAAACAATGTGAAATCCATATGGATACATTTAGAATATTGTAAGTAAGAGAATTTGCTTTATCATATATATCACGAAGCATGTATGGGATATCAAGCTCATTTCGCTTGAAAGCAAGGAAAGTTACGTAACATATAAAAGTCCTATTTGGAAGATTTATCCTAACTTATTTCGATAACATTTCGATAGTTCACCTTAAACTTACTAAGCAAGCGTGAAATCTCAATGTTTACAGAATGGTTATTTGTGCATAGATTGTTTTCGTGAATATTTTCATCGATATATAGAAGAAGATTTCTTTGAATTCTTTCAAATATCATCATGTTTTCATGTCCCGAAGTTAAGCGAATAGAGGAATATTCTTAGCTGGCATATTTATCCGACATAATGAAAATGTTAAAAGTAAATAGCGAGGTCTATTGTATGTTCAGTTTACAAATAAATATCTACAGACCTGGTCAACTGTGTGCATAATATTTTCATATAAAATTTCCGTGTGTACGCTTGTGCATTTCACACAGAATTTAATCCAATATGCGCAGAATGCATAAAGTAAATTAATTGTGTTTTCTCATATTCGAAATAAGGTTGCATTGGGTTTTTATTTTATTTTCCGTTTAAAGTATTTTGCGGATATATTTGAATCAAATAATTTAATTATAACGGAAAATCTAAACTTAGTATATAAAGGCGCTTAATAAAGCTTAGCACAAATACATGACAAGGTTGCTTTAAAAGCTACAAGAAACAGTCAAGTTTTGAAGCTCTTTTATATTAATTGAAAGCAACTTTGTGAAATTTTGTGAACAATCACGTTAGCAAAGATCATAGGTGAAAAAGTGTGCCCCAGATGAGAATCGAACTCATGACCCCTGGTTTACGAGACCAGTGCTCTAGCCACTGAGCTACAAGGGCTCTCTTGTGACCAATTAATTGTAATATTTACGTATAAAGCCATTAGAATTTGAATTGGAAATTCAATTTACAGATTTATGTCCCATTTCTAAATAAATTTTAAAAATGCATATATTCACTTAATGCTTGCAATAGGCATTCAGTAGTACACAGTGTCGTAAACAATGTGAAATCCATATGGATACATTTAGAATATTGTAAGTAAGAGAATTTGCTTTATCATATATATCACGAAGCAAGTACGGCATATCAAGCTCATTTCGCTTGAAAGCAAGAAAAGTTAGGTAACATATAAAAGTCCTATTTGGAAGATTTATCCTAACTTATTTCGATAACATTTCGATAGTTCTCCTTAAACTTACTAAGCAAGCGTGAAATCTCAAAGTCTACAGAATGGTTATTTGTGCATAGATTGTTTTCGTGAATATTTTCATCGATATATAGAAGAAGATTTCTTTGAATTCTTTCAAATATCATCATGTTTTCATGTCCCGAAGTTAAGCGAATAGAGGAATATTCTTAGCTGGCATATTTATCCGACATAATGAAAATGTTAAAAGTAAATAGCGAGGTCTATTGTATGTTCAGTTTACAAATAAATATCTACAGACCTGGTCAACTGTGTGCATAATATTTTCATATAAAATTTCCGTGTGTACGCTTGTGCATTTCACACAGAATTTAATCCAATATGCGCAGAATGCATAAAGTAAATTAATTGTGTTTTCTCATATTCGAAATAAGGTTGCATTGGGTTTTTATTTTATTTTCCGTTTAAAGTATTTTGCGGATATATTTGAATCAAATAATTTAATTATAACGGAAAATCTAAACTTAATATATAATGGCGCTTAATAAAGCTTAGCACAAATACATGACAAGGTTGCTTTAAAAGCTACAAGAAACAGTCAAGTTTTGAAGCTCTTTTATATTAATTGAAAGCAACTTTGTGAAAATTTGTGAACAATCACGTTAGCAAAGATCATAGGTGAAAAAGTGTGCCCCAGATGAGAATCGAACTCATGACCCCTGGTTTACGAGACCAGTGCTCTAGCCACTGAGCTACAAGGGCTCTCTTGTGACCAATTAATTGTAATATTTACGTATAAAGCCATTAGAATTTGAATTGGAAAATTCAATTTACAGATTTATGTCCCATTTCTAAATAAATTTTAAAAATGCATATATTCACTTAATGCTTGCAATAGGCATTCAGTAGTACACAGTGTCGTAAACAATGTGCAATCCATATGGATACATTTAGAATATTGTAAGTAAGAGAATTTGCTGTATCGTATATATCA